>WYDI02039156.1:18911-41395 GCA_009867235.2 Psittacus erithacus
CCCCATCCCTCTGGGAGCCGAGGGAGGAGGTGGGGGGGCAGTGAGTGGGCTGTGTGGCAGGCCTAAACCACGACACCCCTGTTGTGGGAAAGCCCTGCCTGCCTGAAAAGGTGTGGGCTGTATTTATTAAGCTGCTTTTTGTAGCTGGTTCTCTTTGTGTGCAATAGGTGTTACAGAGAGCAAGGTCTCCTGGGTGGGAGGCAAGCGATGCACACAGTAGGCACTGCAGTTGCAATGACAGTGTTTCACTGGTACAGAAATAGTTAACGCAGATGACTATTGAAAAAGAAAAAAGGGAAGTAAAAGGCAGAATGCGAGAGTGCACACTTCTCACAGTAGTCTCCCTTCTTCCCTTTCCCACTTTTACTTATATGACAAAAGAGTCTTAGCTATTTGTTTTAATTTCATTGGCAAGGTCTAGCACAGTTTTACCTTGCAGTTCTCTCCCCAGTGCTCACTTCCTGACCACAAAGACACAGCTTTCTTTGCTGCTCAGTCCTTTTTTTTGTAAGCTATTTATTGCTGCTATGCTTCATTTCACATTATTCCTTTGTCCTAAGTACTGACATTTCTTTCTCCTACTCTTATGCCAAAAGACAACCCATCCAATTTCCAAGATACTAATTTTCAAATAAATGAGTCTTGAAAGATTTCAGCCTCACAGGTTGAAGGCTGTCTAAGTTAAATCCAATGGAAAACAAAGGAATATTCAGGAAACAGACAAACATACTAAGTGGCAGTATGAATTTGCCTTCAGTATTCCAATTTTTTAGAATTGGCTTGTCTTTTTAAGATGATTGCAGTGATTTCTATAGGTCAGCATATAGCCATGACAACTGACAAAGACGTGCTGTGAGCTTGGTTTTACTGTTTGCAAATGCAAACAGTCTGCACAGAATCAATGAAGAAAGCAGAAAGGTCAGTTTGATTAGGAGGAACTAAAATTTACTTCAGTGTGCAAAGGGTCCTAGTTCATATCTGTTTTTCTTTAAAATGTTTCTTGTCAGGCAAAACAATATAGTCTTCCAAGAACTATTTTATTTGCCTTACATACTATTTCCTCTTCCAAGATGTATATATAAAATGTGAGCTAAAGAAACAGCCAGCAACCAATAACATGGGGGAAACCCCCCAGACACTGTTCCCCAGATAGATACATTCTACTAGTAATTATTACTTTTTTTAACACGTATAATAAAATTTTACTAACTCTTTTCAATCACATTTCACAAGTGACATTTCCTATATGTTTTCCACGTGTATGGATGCATAAGCTGCGGGATAATATTTTATGCATATTAAATGAGAAACAGTACAATAAAAAATTAACTAACTAACTAACACATTCATCTTTGGAAATTATTTCCTGTTTCTGGGTAGCATAGCCTGGATATAAGCATGCACTTGTATGCAGTTTGGATTAATTAGTATTAATGTTCAGCTATGTGCTTGTAGTCTATTTTACACACTTGCTATTCATCGGTGATCACTACTTGCAAAACAGGCAAATGTTTGTGCTGCTTTATTTAAAAGTACTTCGAATCAAAAACAACAAAAAAGGGCTGAATTTGAAAAAAGCACCTTGGTTAAGGACTGGATGTTTCAGGACATCACAAAGTGCAATAAATGCAGCACAGGAAGTTCACAGGGAACTTCAGCTAGACTTACGAACCAGAAGGCCTATGTCCCTGCCTCTGCAAATCACAGACAAGTACCTGTCCAAACATAAAATTGGTAGATGAAAGATGACTGATGACTACTATCTGAAACGCCTGGCAAAGGAGGAAAGAAGGGATTTGGTAGCAGAAGTATTAATTATATTAAAACTGGAATAAGCAAGCTAAAAACCCCTCCATAATTCTGTGTTTCTGTATGTATTTCACTGAGCCCTGACAGAAAAATGTGGCAGACCACAGTTCAGTGCATTAAAGTGATAAATTATAATGCAGATACAGAAAAACCTGACAGTATTTTCACTCTCGTCTCTACATTCAAAAAGTTAAAATATACTTCCATAATAGAAATAAGATTTAAGGATGAAATGAAGAACAAAATCCTTGGAACAAAATGCAGAGAGCCACAGATCAATCTGAATAGATACAAGCTTGGTGTGGAACTACTATGTGTAGTTCATATTGTACTACTCTGTTCACACTATGGAGGCGGGATTAAACTGGCACAGAGAAATACTTCCCCAATTTCCTGACATACCTGATTTTGTCCTTAGGTAACTGAAATGAGAAATGAGTGTTAAACCAAATGGAGTTAAATTTAATTCCATCCTCTATGTAGCATAAGAAAGAAAATCTGACAGGATGTATTCAGCTTTTTAAAATACTTTCAAACCAACTGAAGGTAGGTAAGATCATGCCTGAAAATCGTATTTATTTAAACCCATCTTGCTGAAATGGCAAAACTAACAGAAAAGCCTTTATAGTTTGTCTTATGGGGAAAGATTTTTCAGTAGATTCAGTATAGTGTTAATTTAAACAGACACTTAACTCAGGGTGTTATGCAAATTACTTCTTAGTGCTTTCATACACTGAATGAAATAAAGCTTATAAACAGTAATGTGATCCTGAAAACGCCCAAAAGAAAGAATTAAGGTCAATGTAAGTATAACCTTTAATAGTTTTAAGGAGATGAAATGAACATGAATTTATGCTAGACAAGGAAAGACATATATTTGGAAATTCCTGAAATAGGCCAATACAGCTGATGACAGTATGATTTTAAAATGTAAATAATTAAAAGAACTATTTATGGCTCCAAAGGAGCAGTTGAAACTTACTGTGCTAAACATTTGGCATGTTTTTTAAACAGTTCTCAAAACACCTAAACAAGTTACCCAATGCCACACATGTTGTTGTTATTGGATATCATTTACATAACATTTTAAATTTACACCGTATTCAACAAAAATTGAGTTAGGCCCATTCCGTGCCACACAGAGGCTGTAAAAAAATGTTCTCAAATATACAGCCATATGGTGGGGCCCATTAAAAACGCAAGGAATTTTCAAGCTCTGGTAGTAATACTGTTTTCAGAAAATCACTCTAACAACAGGAATCCTACACGCTGGGAAACTTGTATTAATGAGGATTGCGGTGAAAACAATCACCAATGGAAAATCATGAAACTAAAGCCTATGAGAATGGATACGGCACGCTGAAATGACCTCCTGAGCTACCTTTGATTGGTTTATTTGGAGCATATAAAAACCGGAAAAGGAGTACCCGTAAGCCTAAACTTTTGCCCCACCATTGCTACAGCTCCAGGCTGTACAAGTACACTCATGGGAGAAAACTAACACTCAAAAGAGGTGTATGCAGCAAGCAAGACAACACAAGGAGTTTAACAAAAGACAGAGCAAGAGCTAATGCATAACACAATTTCCAACCCAAGTTGCAAAGGTCAGTGCTTTCTGTATTTCTTGAGCCAATATCAGCTTGCTGCATCCTAAGGCATCAGCAGCCCAGGAGACCAACGAAGACAGAGCAGAGGAGGTGAAGGACAGCTAGGTTCAGGAAAGCCAGTGCTGCTTACTTCAGAGAGGCTGTAACTCCTGTCCTGTTAACAAAATACTTTAGCCATCTGGGAGAGGTTTTAAGAACCAACATGGAGGGAGAGGGTGCTTCAGAACTTAGAACAGGCAAGTCCTTTTGTCAATAGGTCAAAAACTGACAGTATTTGAGAACTCCCTTAACACTTACTCTAGAGCAAAGCTTAAGTTGTGCAAGAGGATGAAAGATCTTTACTGTGAAGGAGCTGGCAGCATGACAGGTCTCCAGCCTGGGACACCTGTGGCAAATCCAGTGCCCCTATTTTTTCACCAAAACTTGCCTTGGTGGAGCTCTGCATCACTTATATCTATGGTAGAGCAGAATCTGTCTCAGTTATCATGGAAAAGCTTAGAGATGCAAGTTCAAGAGCTGCAACTCTTACCACAAACCCAAAATTATAACAGATGTTGCCTAGAGGCCAGTGATGTTATTTTATATGGCAGCATTTGGGCCACTGCTGTAGATCAGTGGTTCTCAGATTAGCTCGTCCATGGCACCAAATAGCAGTCAGGAAAAAACTCCAAGGCCTAGAGGACCTTGTTCTTTTGACTGTGCTTTCATTGTTTGGAAGAGACAGGACTGGTGTCTGTCTGCCTGGAAAACAAACACTAGGGCTAGAGTCTGATTGCCTGAAAAATCTCCACTTTATCAGTGTGGTCAAAATGTTCAACCAAGCAGGGGTATCTGCTTGTACATCACACACTGTACACACTGAAATGTACACAGTATGCCTGTGCAAATGAAAAGTCACACATTTCAGTGAAATGATATGGTTTAGTCTGATGTGGAAGGAAGATACTGCAATACTGTATGATTTTTACACAATGTTTAGAATGTAATCAATGTGTTAGAGTACAATTGGTGAATTAATTGCGATGATAATGGCATACTCTTGATATTGATTTTAATTCTTATTTTGATAGAAATGTCACTTAAGTGGGAATTCTCATAAATAGTGTGACAAGGCAGAACTTTCACTGAGACAAAAATGGAAGGAATTAGAAAACACAATTAACAAGACAGATTATCCCATGAATGCATCTGGAGCTTTATCCTCATTGCAGTGGATTATTAGTGTAAAACGAAGTTTCTAAAAAATATTCTTTAACATTAGAACTGTTTGTCAAACATGATGGCCAATTTATTACAGGCAGTGAAGAGGAAAAACAAGGTGTGTAAAATAACTTCTCAGATAGCCATGATTTTTAACCTTTAAATCTGCAGGTAGGCAAATACTAGCCATAGACTTGAAATGTTCCCCTATAAAAACAAAAGGAGACTGAAAACCCTCCTGACCTTTGGGCTTTGGCTCTAATGTACTGGGCTTTTTCAGAATAAGTCATTTATGCATACTGCAAAAGCTGGCCATTGCAAGCAAAGTGGAACCTGGACATTTAAGTAACACTACAAGAAAATAAAGGGGATATACTATTGACAGTAAAAGAAGAATCAGAGGGAAATACTCGCTTTGGTAAGGGGAATCTTTTGCATCTTTTATGTGAAAGAGAGCTTTTTACTACTTTGTTGTAGCAAGAGCTTAATTGCCAAATAACAGTAGTGTTTACAGAACAGGAATTTGTAGTCCAGCTCTTCATCTTCTGAAGCAGCAATGAAGTTGGCAATGAAGCTGCTCTAACTCTGTGGCCACTGGGGATAATGCATAAAACCAGAAAGAAGTCTGCTTTCTAGGACTGTGCCTGCAGTGCTTGCAGCTAGTACAATCAGGTTCTGATTTGTGAAGTGAATATATTTGATATGGAAATCATCAGGGAGAACAGAATAAATATGGAGCAACAGTATTTTCTCTCTTTTTTTTTTTACAATTGACTGTATTTTTCTTTTTGGTCATAAAAAGTACACTTTACTATCTAACTTTGCAGTTATTCTCAGAATCTCCTACAAATAAGGACTCTTTCTTGCTAAACGTACAAAAATGGATAGATGTAGTGTAGCCTGCCAAAGTGAAGATTCAGAGTCCTATGCTGGGGACAACAGGTTCCCAGTGAATAAACTGGAGAATATGTAGTCAGAGACATAAAAAGGAGTGAAAACCAGGTTCCAAATAATTGCCTAAGCTTTTCCCCATAGGTTTAGCCATATCTTCATATTCTCTAGAATAACCATTATTATCCAGGATTTGCATTGCATTCATTTTGTCCAAAGAATAAAAACAGAATAAAGGCCAAGACTTTATACAATGATGGCACCTTCTCTTTTGTTCAAAAAAATTGCTGCTAGTATTTTTTTGCCAAATTGTGAACATTTGATCAGGATATAGTCAGCCTTAAGAATATACATTTCAGCAATACACAACAGCTACCATTATCTGAATATTTAATTTTTGTTGTTTGTCTTTTCTCTTTTAAATATGTTGCTTAAGTTTTCCACTGTGCTAAGTAGGATTTAGATTTTCAGTTCATTTCAGATCCTAGCCATCTTAACAGTTTAAGCTCCCATTTCTCATTAAATTCATGACCCTCTGCTGCAATATAAAATGAAAATGCATCTCTTCTCTTGGGTGCCTCATACAGTCCAAAGCCATTATTTAATTATATACATTGCGCTATTAAGTAATCCCCATTCTCCTCCCTCCTTCATTATGCATATTCTCAAGTGCACATTATGTTTTGAGAAATCACATACAATCAAGATTGCTGAACCCACCCCCCCTCAAAAAAAACCACCCCAAAAGCCCCCCAGAAAAGCCCAACCAAAACCCACGTGGGACATGGACCTAAAGCTCTGGGGAAAAATCTATCAACTGTGTTCACAGGCGCTTTCTGTGCTACTCAGAGCTCATGTGCCACAAAACATTTAAGCAAAGCAACAGATGCCAAGAAATAGTTGCTGTTAACAAGCAAAGTACATTCTCCTTCAACATTTTTTTCCTTCACAGTGACATTTTATAGGTCGTCCCAAATTTCTATATTCCTGGAAGTATTAATTTCTGACCTTCTTCCAATGTTCCTGTAAGAATCCTCACTTAAATGTAAGTCAAAGTCATTTAAGCTTCAGCTTTCACTGTGGTAAGCATCTGCAATAAATACAGTGTTCTTCTGTGCTAAGGTGACATCTTTATGTCATATTTTGTATCTTTTGACAAGTCTGCTGAAGTTTCCAGGGAGGTCACAATAAATATGAGAAATTGTAGCGGAACCCCACTAGGATTTCTAAGATCCTCAGACTTTCTCACTGAAATCTCTTCAAATATAGGTTTCAAGTTTGAACAAGTTTGAATCCAAATGAAAACAAGTATTCTTGATAGGCCTTCTTGAAAGGCTCAGAAAAAGCCGAGTGTTAGAAGTCAGGGACACCAGGTCCTACAACTTCAATTTTGCCAAAATTAACATTTACAAAGCTCAAGACCCATGTAAATGTACTCAGGAAGTGGTGTAAAAAAGCTCAGTGGTACCTGTAGCATAAATATAGAAACTATTGAAAATACATGAACTTAGGACATTCCTTTGAATCAAAAAGATAATTCCACAAAGTAATCAGGACTTACAGAAGTCAAACGGTTATGAATATTGCTAAAAAAAAAAAAAAGTCTTATCAGGTGACAAAAAAGAATTTCTTTCTGAGAAAAAGGTGTAAGTTCTTGTAACACTTTCATTAACAACATTCAGGAAACCTGTATTTGAAATTGCAGAAGTCTGAAAGACAGAAACCTTTCAAAGACTAAGGTCTAACATGTAAGCTTTCTAAAACAGAAATTGGTGTCACTTCAGAAATTTACTGTGTCCTATATTATGTGTTGCATAAAGTCTTCCTGTGACTTTCCATGAATCAAGGACATCAGAAAGTGCATGATGGTCTGTTGCTTATCACTGATTGTCAGTTTGCACTACTGTAAAACCCGGAAATATCCCTAAGCTCATGGGTGTCCTAGCTTCTGTTTGGAGGGAAGTCCTGTCCTTCAGATAACACAGAAGAGTCTACTATACAAACTGCCAGCAAATATGAGGGCTGGGGACCACTGCAGTGCTCTACATTGATCTGTGTAAACCATTATCATGCTTTCTAACTGCATGAGGTGCTAGGCCTAGAAAGCTGACTGAAATCTCAACCCTTTAGAAGGAAAAGTAAGAGGTACACAAGACAAAAAATGTTCCTGTAAGTTAATGCAAAAAGGCATTTTATATCTTAATAGGTAGGTTGCTGATTCCATCGGGCAGGGCATGGGTCCTAAACAGGTCTTTTCCTCTATTTCCATAGCAAAGGCACACAAATGATCACTCAGTGACCCCTGACAATGGGAAAACCTCCAAACAGGTATTTGTGTTATGGCCCTGACCTTTACGTTATGTAAATCCCTGAAATCTGTGTAGAAGAAATGCACAAGACCTGACTCCAGAGAGCAAGTTCATTGTTTCAAATGGTTGAAAAGATAGTGAAAATATTGCACAATTCCACTTTGTGGAAGAATGTTCATGTCATGTATGATAATCTGGAGGCATCAGTTCTCTCCTCTTAACTCAGCTTGCTAATTGTTGTTATATTTTATACAGTTATTAATTTCCAAACAAGTTTTCATTTGTAACTTTTATTTTCTGTTGCTCCCCTATTTCCCTCTTCTCTTCCCCATCCATAGGCACAAATCCAGTGTTTAATGCAGTTTTAATTCTCATTTTTCTTAAAACATGGTGAACCCATACTTGAATTTCCTTCTAACATGATGTTTTCAAATTAGCTTTTAGCTCCTTTAAAATACAGTTTCCTCAAAGCTCAGCTACCACTCCTTTTCTTCACACTTCACTCTGTTCCTTTGCACATGTCCTGTCTTCCTTCTCTACTCAACAAATCCTCATATCCTTAGCTTTCCAAATATCAAGTCTAATTCAATGCCTTCAGAGTCCCAAGAGATGCCGGTACCTGTCAGCAGTAGTACAGACAAGGAACCCTGCGGGTAGTTAAAGCTTGTGAGCAGTGGCAGGGCTTAGCAATAGTGTTGACAATAGTTTGCAAGCAGTGGCAGGGCTTGACAATGGTTAGCAATAAGCAGCAGGCCGCAGTAGGCCAAAGGTTAGGGTGAGCTAAGGATGCCCTAGAAAAGTAAAACTGCTGAAGCTAGGAAGTCAGCAAAAGCAAGAACAAGGAACAAAGGCATCAGAATGAGGAGGAAACCTTGAGATAGGCAGCTAGCCCTGAGCTAAGAAACTAAGTAACAACGTAAGAACAATTATAGCCTGTAAGCTTTATACCAATCAGCAGCTTGTAACTAGGGGCGTTTAAGCCAGAAACAGCACGGATCTTGTATAAATAACCCAGTGTAACTGCAATAAAATGACACGTTGCTTGCATCAAGCAGAGTCCCGTCTCTCAATCGCAGCAGAACCCTTCATATAGAAAGTTTTCAGTTTTTGTATGAGGCATCCAGGGCATGTAGATCAAACATCTCAGCAAAATCAATGATGAAAGTCTTAACAGGACTAAAGTCAATTGGCTGGGTGGCAGAATAGAAAGAATTAGTGACAGTTTGAAGGGATTATTGTGGTTAGGGGGTATAGACATGGGTCACACATTAAAAAGTTCACAGG
Source organism: Psittacus erithacus (assembly GCA_009867235.2). NCBI lineage: Eukaryota > Metazoa > Chordata > Aves > Psittaciformes > Psittacidae > Psittacus > Psittacus erithacus. Next base: position 28,012 of record WYDI02039156.1, read on the forward strand.
TTGCTCCAAACTTGTGTTTGCAGCTGGTGCTTAGAAATACATGAAGATATTATTTCCAGTGTAGCAATACTTAAGCAAAGGTTGATTATGAAGGTATCAGAGTAGTCCAAGATAACCTTAGGCACTCTCTTACTGCACTGTGGGGAGACTAAATTTGGGAGTAAATATACAGTCTTTGATTGTAATCCATACTCATACTAGTATACAAACTAGATACTGATTAAAAAGAAAATACCTGAGAGATAAGTCCTTCCTTTCTTTAACAAACATGGAAGCTGAATGCTTTGTGCATTCGTTTTGGTGATACAATATGATGCAGCACATTAGACTGTAGCTTTCTAATCGATTAGATAGTCCCACTCCATGCTGATTTTTCATTAGAAAGAAACCTCTCAGGAGGTTTCTGTAGGTATTAATAATAATAGGCCCCAAATGCAAGTCAGTAAAATGCCAGTCAAGTGGAAGGAATTGCCTCAAGAATGAGACTGGTTTGCTATTTTCCTATTACAATTCATGAAGTTTCCTTGTCCCTGAAGTGAAATGGCAGGGTGCAGGGTGACATGGCCAAACGAATTTAATTTTGAGGTGGTTACATACAGGCAGTGCAGAATACCTTTTGTGGTTCAATTACTGCTTTCAAACTAGAAAAATATCCCCACAACTACTAAAGCCCTCTTTTGGAAACCTGAGGGGAAATGGATGTAACAGGAGTGTGACACAGTCTTACAACAGTAAGTACAATAAAACCATACTCAAAATGATTTATTTGATGCTAATAAATACCTTCAGATATTTTCTCTACTAGGGACTATTTCAGTGCAGTTTTTGTGTGAGCAGAAATGTAATCCAGAGCTCCACACTAAAACCCATTGCAAATATATGCATATGTCAGCACTGGGGAAAAGTAAAACATACAAATCTAAAAACATAAAGAGAAAGCCTGCACTGTCAAAATAAAATCTTAAAATTGTGACTAAATGTAGGCAAAGAATATTTTGGAAGTTATAGAGACCAGAGCTATAAACACTCAGGCCATCTACAGACCCTTTGCTAAAAGTTTCAGATCCCTGCCTCTAAAATGAGTGTCCTGAATCTGCATTACTCAGCAAGATTTCACTGCATGCAGTAACAAGGCCATTAGAGAAACTGTTTGCCTACTTGAGCCTGACAGTTAGTAGAGGCTCAAGATCAGCATGAGAAACAAAATTTAGAAAAGGCTGAGATTTCCTTGCAAACTAATCATACCCACAGATCCGAAAGGACTTTACAGCATATAACAGAATTTGCAGTGTAAAGAGGAGAAACCGCTATCAAAGGCAGAAAAGGATGAAAAGCATTTCATTGAGGATTACTTCTTTATATGTCTTTGTGCAGACATTGATTTTGTCATGTAACAAAGTGTAGCAGTGTGGCACAATGGAGCCCTTATTCTGCATGCTGCTTTGGGTATTACACTAATAAGAGGGCCTGTTTTTTTAAATGAGCTTCTGAGTTCTGAGGACAATCTGACAGTGATTCTGACTGACAGTGCTCTGTTGGTTTGATGTCTTTTGTCCCAGTGCTCCATGGCTGGGTAGCCAGATAGTTAACTGTCACATGTAACCAGATGCATAACTATAATCTAAACTCTAAACAGTTTTTAGTAAAAAAAAAATAAATGTAGAACTCTTAACTTACCTATGAGAGCAGAGCTCCCTGGACTGATGGTCATGTTTGTTCCTGAAGAAGAGGTCAGCACTGAACGAGTGCTGGTCCCAGCACTGGAAAGCACCGCTGTTAAGTCTTTTAGGTAAGGAAGAGGTCGTGGAGGCTCTGCTAACAGATTGGGAGACTGAAGTGATGAGCAACATGATAGCAGAAAACATCTTGGGGACATCAACAACACCACCACCAGCTATTGCTTCATTATTTACCGTGCCGCAATATTACCATTTCAGAGGGGCAGTCTGAGCAACTTTGGGCAACTACTGGAGGTGTACTTTGCCTCATGTTAGGTAAGGCACTAGAGAAATCATTAAAATAACATCTGGATCAGTATGACCACAAAATAAATTCTCCCTGAAGGCTATCATGGCATTCTGGTTGACCTTTGCATATGATGAAGGTACATGGTTTCAACAGATAAAGCAGCTTGGATGAAAGAGTGAATTTATAGAACATAGAAGCCCAATCAAATGTCCATAGCAGCCAGTGGGAAACTTTTTAATGTCTTCTATAACCTGGATCAAGCCCTGATTAAATATGGTTCTAAATCTGGCAAATCCTGTGGTATACCTAGGTAAAGCTCCAAAGGACTTCAGAGTTCAGAGTTCAAGAGGATCAATCTATGCTGAGAGCTGCAGGATTTAGTTCTTTACTATCCATCATGCTGTTTTAAAAATCACATCATTTTTATAATTCCCAGTTCTGTTTGTCATGGAAATGATGGGATATTTGATTTAAGTGAATGGTGGCTTCATCCCCTTTCAATTAAAATCATGGCAGACACTAAGCAAGTTTGTTGTTACTGATCACACTCACCACCAGAAGCATGAGTCATGGGCGCCTGAACTGCTTCTTTCCATCAAGGAACTAAAGATCTCATTTGCCTACAAACATAAGCAGCTTGCATAACTCAAAGTAACTTTCCATCTTTAAAAACTAAGCCATTTATAAAGATCAGAGAAGGGTTTAAAGATCTTGTGGGAGTGCTTATTTATAGTTTGAAACCCAGATGATAACATTTTTTCCCCAGACTTTTTTTTTTTTTTTTTTTTTTTTTTTTAACTGAGTATCTAGAGCCAGCCTGGATTCACAGGGAAATCATGTGAACATCCATAAAAGGATTTTAGTGTTGTCTCTGAAACTGAGAAATCTCACTTTAAAACTTCCTCTGGAAGCTGCATCATCCATGGAACCTGTGCTCACTGTAGTCATGAAAGACGAGAGCTGTTAACAGATGCTTTAATGGTGTTGCACCAAAAACAGGCACCAGGTTTCAAAATTTGACACTTCACTATCAAATGTACAGAAGCACCTACATAGTCTGGCTGGATCATGCATCTGCCAGGCATGCAGAAATGATAGAAGAGTTACTAGGCAAGGAAATCCTTTTCCCACACATCCAATTACTACCAGGTAACACTTCCACCCATACTTCACAGCTGACATTGTCTTTTGAAATCACCCAGCTATGCTTTCTGTTTGTTGTTTAGAAACCCAAGAAAAGTAAACTTCGCTAATTGCTGAACCTGGGAAGTACTTTTTAAAAGCACACTTGGTTTATGCACCTTGTAAGTGTGAAATGTCAGTATCACACAGACATACACAGAAAAGCTGCTCAGTGGAGGCATAGAACTTCACAGGGAAGAAAGTGGCACCATTCTCATTTCAAGAAAGCCACTTTAGAAAATGGTTAATAAATGCTTTTCTCAAGTAGTAAGTCTGTAAGAATGAAATTGACTATTTCAGGACTGGGAGGTGCAGTCTTTGTGGTTAGACACTTTCTCCTTATCAGTCTTTCTTTTACCATCACCTTGTTTCAACTGATGATGCCTAGAGAACAGATGCAGACTGATTATTTTCTTAAGACAGGGCTGCCTTTATGCTATCTTCTCTTTCACATCCTCTGGTTAGCTCTGAAGGCTAGAAGTGCCAGCAGCCATCTTACTACTGCTGCAAGTGCAAGATACCCTGGACTTACCAAGAACCAACAGCTGGGAGCTTTCAGTTACCTCCCCACGAAGATTGGCTGCCTTGCAGGAGTACAGCCCCTGATCTGACAGAGAAACATTTGGAATTAGCAGCAACCCATCATGCAGATGGTGAGCAAAGGACAGCTTGACCTTGTTCTTAAACCAAGTAACTTCTGCTTCAGGAACACCTGGAAAAACATTGACAAAACGTAATACAAGAAAGATACTATGGTTGCTACAGACAAAACTGTTAAAAGAGAACAAATAAAATAAGATTTTAACATGACTTCCAAGGAAGAAACATTCATTTTTTGCAGTTCAGAAATGTTTAGTCAGCTCTTTCACATTGTCTGTCTTTATCTTTCTTAGACCCCTCTGAGACAGAGAAGAAAAGTTAAGACTAAATTGAAGTTTTCCGTTTTAGTGTCCCAGAATTGTACAAGTGAACTCTGAACTCATCACTCTTACAAACAAGCCTCTATTAGATCAGAACAAGCTTAATCTACCTCAGTATCCTGTCTTTGGAAGAAGCTATAAGATGGTGCCTCTCCCAGCCCCGCATTAGTTTCAGCTCAGGAACTTTCTGAGCCAGAAATAGTTTATGTGCAGTTAGGAGCCCTCCATAGACCTTCCTTTTATTAACTCATCCAATCTTCTATTTTGCAGTTATGTAAACAACTAGAATTTACATCTTCAGAAAAGCAGTTTCACTGGTCTCACCAGAAGACTGCAGAAAACAGATTTTTACAGATTCATAATCCACTATAGGAAGAATTGCCTCCTTTTGTGTGCTTGGAAATAAGGTCTAGCTATCTCTTTTGAGTAATCTCTTGTAGGAATGGGTTCTGATGTGTAGCCAACAAGACCCCTGGTCTTGCAGTAAACAGATAGCATTTTCTTCACATTGGGATTTCTACCTTGATTTAAATGCATACCAGATCAGGTAATTTAGTGTCACTAGCTACTAAAAAACTGGTTTATGTGAAAATAGTATTGGAAATCTCAACAGATGGGACAGATATACAGACCTATGCCTGGGATGATACTGTGTGGGCCCATGGCTGTAAAGAGTAGAATGTTACTAATCCTGAAAACTCCCGGAGTGCATGATCTCCCTTTTGTGGTACCCTCTGTATGTGAAGGCAGTTAATCTTTCACACAAACATGCAGCTACCTTGTGTCCGCTGTACATATGCATGCACAAAGGAAGTTATTCTTCAGTATCTGGTATCTACCTCAATCCTTCCCTGCCTTATATCACAGCCAGATGTTCCTCTGCCCATTTCCAGCACTTTTCTGATTGAGCTTCTATGTAAAAAACCCCAAACCTATTCTGTCAATTGTGTGGCTTTTGCATCGGAAATACCTCAGTTGGCTGTGCTCACTGAATATAACCACCCATTTTTCTGTATTAACAGCGACCGCCTGATTGCAGATTTCTTGCTAAGAATGTGCAGATGGAAGTGGGAAAAAGAGATTTTCTGTATTCTTCTACATCAAAGCATTGTGGCCTTTTTTCCTCCTCTCCCAGAGTAACCGGGTGACTTTGCCAAGACATCTGGAATAAGTACGTCTGAGCTTGGCAGTGAGGGAGGAGAACTGAAGCCCTGTAAGGGCAGAGGGTCTCGTCCATATTCAGAAAGTAGCAGGAAGCAGCCTGTAAAAGACTGGAGGGTTTTTCTCTCTTTTGTATGATGGTAAACAGCACGTGCTAATCTGGATTTCCATGGCATACCCAGGGAACTAATCATTCTTGTCTATGACACTGTTTTCCAAAGGCTTACTTGCTTTTGTGCTGCTACAACTCATTTTTCTAAAAAGGATGAGCTGTTGGACCACGTGGTGGAAGAGGACCTGTACACAGCTTCCCATTTGGCTGCTACTCTTTGACCTGTGTGGTGTGGGTGGGCTGACCATCACTTTAAACCTCATTAAAATTTCTTCCAGAGCATCCACAGAGTCCTCAGGGTAGTTTAGAAAAGCACCGGGTAGCAAACAACCCCAGCCCTCTGGTTTATTCAGGCCTGAGTGTTTAATGTGTTTCCATTGTGGGTAAAAGCATTTTGAGAGGTGAGCTCTCTAGAACAAAGGAGAGAAAATGGACACTGTACCAGTTCTGCAGTCCCTCAGATGGGAAAACACTCACATCCCAGCACTAGCCCTTCCAGTGCCTCCCTAGAGAAGGGATGATACTCTCTTTTGCAGTTTAAGCTACTTAGGGCGCACAGATTTTCACGTTATGGCTATTGCGAACTTAGGCATGGAAATATAAAGAAACATATCTCAGAAATAATCACAAGATTATAAAATTATAAAGCTTTCTTTAATTCCAGCCAGGTCTTATCTTCATTTTTGGTTCTGAAGACTCAAATTGAGTAGAAGTTTAAAGTTCTTCTTGAAAATAATGGAAGATAAGCGCAAATAGTGGGAGAAAATGAAGGGATGGGGAGTGCTGAGAAGGGTAAAGAAGAAGGGAAATAGACAATGAGGATTTCATATGATCACAGCCCTCAAGAGCAGGGACTCAAAACAATCACATGAATAAATATAGAGAGACAGAAAAATAAAAAAAAAATTGCTTCTAAAACCAGCTGCTCAGATAGTCTCAGTCCAGAAGGACATGTTCCTCCTGTATACACTTCACTAGCAGAAGTAGCAACAAGAGGTTAAAGGTAAGCCTTCTTACTGTTTGAGGTATTACTGTTGAGACTAGGAAAGGTGCACTGTACCTACAGAACATCCAGCAGCTCTACAAATACCTTTTTCTGATTGCTACTCTACAAACCTCACTCTTTCATGTGAAGTTTCCACACTAACAGGAAATTATTTGAAACTAACCTGTACAGCTGTTCTAGAGTTTGGTTTATGGAAGACAGGCAATATATGTCAGTAAGCAGCAACTCCATTTTCTTTTGTGCTTCCACATTCAAGGACACATAAACCACAAGACAGGAACAGGAGGCCGCCCGCAGACCGAAGAGCAAACCCATCATTGCGCAGCATTACCACAAGGGGTAGCAAGAGCACTTCAATCAGCCGGGTAACGGCGAATGACAGAGGACTGACGGCCGCGCGTGTTGCCTTGCAGACACAATCACAGAGACTGAAACTCTGACAGCTGCCAGCTAGAAAGAAAATTCACCTTGCTAGGCAGCCAAGACTTCAAGTGGTAAACAGTTATTAAAGCCTATTCAGCTTTCTCCTCCACCACTGTGCATGTATCCAGCACAAAAAGGCTACATGGGATATGTAGCAAGCAGAACTGTATATCCCAATTAAGATAATTTTGCTACACTAGGAGCTTTTAGGGAAAGGAAGCATAACAATACAAGTATCTAGCAGTGCTGACTTGTTTTCAGTGCCACAATATTCTTGAAACAGTGACTTGCATGCCACAATCTGGTCTAGCTGATGAACAAATATGGGTCATAAAGCAAGGTAAGAACTAGAAAAATATAACCTCCAGCATATAGATTAAATACAAAGGAAAAGAATGTTTAGGAAAGTTGAAAAAACTTCAAGCTGAAACATCAGAGAGAGAAGGATATACAGGGTAGGATGGTAATACCTTTTAAGTCACTCTTCCAAATATATTCTGACTCAACAGTGACTTAATATATGACACTATATAACACAGTGTCAATATATAGCATCAACAATATATAGCAGTAACTATATATATGACACTTTGCATACAGGTATTTCTGTTAGAAGTCTTACAGCCTGAATGATACCACTGAGAAATGTCATAAGAACTAGATTTTAAAAACTGGTTCGCCCTTTCATGTCCAGCTGTATTTTCAAAAACAGCTTTGGCCAGATTGATTAAGGCCTCTGGTATCTGAATGAGGACCTGCACAATTCAAGTGGTAAAGCTAACAGAAAGCTTCCTAGGGATACTGATGTGATCCAAATTGCTCCCATCTTCCATTTGGAAGTGAAGCTGCGCACAGCCATCAAATTGCCCCAATAGAAACGCTGCTGGCTTTCTGAAGCTTGGAGAAAAACCTCCAGGCGGCAGTCAGAAGCACCTGCAAGACTCCTGAGTTACTTGCGCAGGAGTTCCTCTAGGATTAGTTTTGGAGAAGTCTGGATTGACCACAATCACCTAACCATGTTTAAAAAATATTCTTTCACTTACGTAGACAAAATGGTGACATTATGTTAAGTGAAATAAAACTGATTTTCATGCTTGAAGAAAACCACAGCACCATCTTTGTGGTATAACCAAAGTAGAGATTCACCCTGACATTATTTATATCAGGGGCCAATTAAACTCTAATACATTCAGAATGATTTTATTTTCACTTGTCCTACAGCTAATATCCACAGAATTCAGCTCACTACACAGATTTTGACAGCACTCATGGCTTTCATAAGAAGTTAAAGAGCAATATATAATTACTCCCTAGGCACTGGTAATGTTCTCTTTCATTATCTCTTGTTTTTAAGAAACCTTCTGCAGGCTTATAAACACCTGCCAGCAGCAAGTGTATATTTCTGTCCCTTAACAGCAAAAGCAGCTTTAAAAAAAAGTTATAACTGATCCTTATGCTACTTATTTCTCTCATAAATATTTATTCTGCTGTCCTGCTGACTTTCAGTAAATATCTGTCCTTATATCAGCCAAGACATCAAGATATAGTACATGCATGATCTTGTACTACAGATGATACAGCATAGTGATAGCAACACAGCTTATTGTGATGAAATTAACAGGCACCAAATTCTGATCTGGAACAACTGTCAGCTGCTGTGCTGTCTAAGGGCATCCTGAAATGACTAGAGGGAAAGTATTAGGAAGAAAAAGACTACAGCTTTACGAAGTTGTGTGAAGAGTTTTTTCATCTAGATAGTCTCCACATAATTACTGGATAAGTTAGCTTTTGAATTATGTTAAATTTATTCTCACAATCCAATTTCTTTTGTGAAGAAATATATACAATAACATATTGTCAGATATGTTATTGCATTAACTATTGCATTTTAACTTACAGTGATTTGATGGCTATTTCATTGTTAATGTCTTCTGAGCAACTCTGGCAAACTACATAGCTGCAACATTCATCTACTCTGAAGAAGTCACTAGGATATGACACGCTTGCTGACTAAAGCAATAGTGTATGCTACTTTTCTTCTTAGAGTTGATCATTCTAAGTAGAATGGTAAAAATATATTAAAATATTGGATAATCAAAACACAGATGTTAAACTAAAAAGTGCTTATAACGAAAGGAAAATTACATTTATTTTCATATTGTTTAACAGATTTTATTAATGGTATATTTTCCAGGCATAGGAGAGACCATTGATCAAAATCACCCTGTTCCTGGATCTCTTCCCAAATGCAGTTTTTGTTTGTTTGTTTGTTTGTTTGTTTTTAATTGCTGCTGTTGAATTACTAGCAGTATTTGTATGAAAATAGGATTCCAGTGCCTATAAAATATTTTGGCCCCCATTATCCACTCTATTACTCCCTGTGTAACATCACAGCTTGTGGTTTATAAATTCACCAAAATTTCAACAGTAAATTCTGGTGTCAGACACAGTTGACATTTTCTGCAGAGGCAGAAGATAAACACCCATGAAGACAATTATGATTTAGGCAAATTTCTCCTGAATCACCAAAGAATCCAAATACGTAATGCTACTAGATATCAAAAAGCCTTCTTCTGGGAGTGAAGACACTGATTCTGCTGTGACAGTACTAAAATTTTCCATTGTAGATGCACATTGTCATAGTAGGTTGGCTTCATAAAATTGCTAGAGATTATTTTCCTCTCAGAAAAGGCATTGAATCTGTGCCCCTGACCATGCTGTGGTTCCCTGCTGTAGTCTTCTGATTCCATAAGAACTATGACAGCTTTGCTCAGCCATATCCTGTTCTTTTCATTATGTCTTTACACTGATGGGAAATGGCTGCACTTCTTAAATCAGTAATCACAGTCTACATCTGTTGGGTCTCCCCATCTGCAGCTGAGAGAACCCAAAGACAGAAATCCAAAATAATTTATGTCCATATAATACTTAATCTCTTTCAACACTGCCAGTGCACCTGGCCATTTCAAGGCTTGGGGAAAAATAGAACAGCTTTCATCTCCTTCCATGAAAGACACTGGACATCAGTCTGATTGCAAGAAAGTGTTTAGCGTCTGTGTTAAGAGGGCAACAGAATTACTGAATTCACTCCCTAATGAATTACTAGGAAAAATAACACTGTATATTTCTTTCATTAATCCCACTGAGCCTAATTAGTAAGTTGGGATCCCAGCCTAGTGTTTGCACAGCTATTGTGCATGCTTTGCTAAAAGGCAGATGAACAAGTAAAGAAACTTGAGCCAAATACTTTTTGTCACTCAAGAATTTTCATAGGGGTGGGGTTGGCAGCACTTGAAGAAAAAAACTGACAACCACTAAGTGATTACAGTGATGAGAAAGTGTAAAAGAGAAGGACATCTGTATATTTGCACAGCAGATGCTTATTCAGTCATCTGAAGTAGCTGCTAAGGACAAGAAGCTAAAGCAAGGGTCTAAGGGACTTGATATCAGTCTAGTTGTCGACTCCATCCATTTTTCCAATGCAGATATTCTTGTAACACTCAGCGTGGCTCAGTCTGTGTTTTATAAGCTGCTTCCTCCCCCTTCTGTTCCTGCTCATACTATGTACAAAAGTATAATGAATCAAAGATCTGGCCCTGGGTTTTTAGAGATATCCCAGCTCTCTCTCTTCCCCCATCCTCCTTTCCATACAAAGACCACTGCCACCAACAGTCATAGGACTGCAACACGCAGATTGGTCACCACTGGAAAGAGGCAAACTATCGTTGTGAGACTGAGGGACATTCAGTCTCTGTCTTGAAAACCGTTTCAGGAAGAACGCTGTTTCAGCAGAATTCCCCTGAATTCCTGTACTCCCAAGGCAAAAAGAGAAAAAACAGAAGATGAGTCTGCTAACATGTCCTTAATTTAAAAAAAATCAGAGTTTGGCAGGAAAAGAAGGAACTAATCTGAGTGGACTTTGAAAACTCAATCAACATTGAAACGAGTCAGTCCACGCTTATATATTCTCACCAAACATCCCCAACAGGTAGGAATGTGTATCAGATTTGTTGTATTCACATCATATTGTGTATCTCTAACAAATGTCTGTCATATTCTCTCAGACCAGTTTTCTTAAGCCTCCTGTTGGCATTGATAAAACGAAGACTATTTCTACGCTAAGAATTAATGCAAGCAATGAAATCTGCCCAAGTCCTAAGAAAAACTTTCAGTTTCACGCAGCTGCCTCTGGAGACACCAATTTAGCAAAGAACACCACAGAAATTTATAGCCAAAAGCACCTGCATGGGAGATCAAAAAATTTCTCACCTGCGACCTGGCAGCTAATGGTAATATTTGCTCTCTGGATTGTTTTCACTGTGCTTCCAATATCAACAGTGACAGCAGGCGATTCAGTGTTGATCACAGTAGCTCTTGATGCCTTTATCAGTGGCTTGCCTGCATAAAAGAAGCACCACAGTTATCAGATCAAGCACACTGGACTTGCATGGAACAGATGGTCTGGTACACTCTGTGTGAAAGTACCTACACAGTGCAGGTGGATAAGGGAAAATGCTGGAGTATGAGGACACCTTCTCTTTATAATATTACAGTGTCACCAAATTCCACGGAAAAAGCCTTTTTTTAAAAAAAAAAAAATAAATTTTTTTTAAAAAAACAGGGCATACTTGGAGCAGAGGCAGAATAGCATTAAAGCCATATGGACGCACATGAGAACCAGCCCAATAAACACTGGTATAACTGGAACTGCAGCAAGATGTTTGCCTGGTACGGAAATCAAAATACCACCCTTTGCCAAAGGCCAAATGCAAGAAAAAGAAGCCGGAGTGATGGCTACAGTCACATTAATAGTGCATGAGGTTTCAAGCAACATCCAAGCTGTTTCTACAAATCCATCATTTTTCTTTAACCTACAGGAGAAACATTTGGATTGGGAAGACCAGACAATAACCATAAAGTTTTCTTAGACTGGCTAGTGTAAGAATACTTGCAAACTCATCTTTCTCCAAAAATCAATGAACACATTTTTTTTTCCCTTTAAATAAATGGTCAGACACAAACCAGGTTCAGATATCATCTTTGCCTGTAGGAGCTGCAGTTTTAGGCTAATGTCTGCCACTGGCTTTTTTAGTGTGTTGAGCTGGAGGTGATCAAGGAAGAAAAGATGAAAGAAATAAAAATCATTTGGTTTCACTGAGCTCATGGAGAGTCCTGAAAATTTAATTCAGCCCTAACTGAATTATTCCATATAGATATATTTCCAGGTCTTTGAAAATATGCCTTTCATCTGGAATTACTGTCATATCAATTCAGGCTTTTTTGGTATTTTCTTTTGATGCTTTTAATGCCTAAGAATAGCAAAGTAAAATATCACATTTTACTGTTGAAATATCTCCAAAATTTTTGATGCTTTGCATAAAGACCTAAAGATAAGAAAGTAAAATTCTTCAGCTATTCATCAGCCTTTTATTTTCCTGATTGTTTTCCACAATCACATAAAAAGATTAAAAATCTTTTAGGTGTTCAGCCCACAAATGAGAAGCAAACCATTGAGAAAATTGGATGCATTTTCCACTGTCTTTTTTTTCCATGCACGTGTTAAACTAATCAGAAAATTCTTCAATGAAATAAGCTTTAAGCCCCACTCCTGATCCCTCTAAAGATAGTTTCTGCTTTCCATTTTTTTTTTTGAGAAAGTACTTCTGTTATGCCAAAAAGGTTGTTGCTTTGTTCCAAAAACTGCTCAGTATCTCATTTTGAGATACTCATACTTATAGGCCCATTTTATACGATGTTCAGCCCTTTGCCTTGGATATGAGCTAGAAATGAATACCAGTTCCTAAGCAGAGTTCAGTTTGAGTATGGGATGCATGAATGTAATTCAACTAAAAAGTTTAAGCTACAACTTTGATAATTAATTATAACAAAAAAGCCTTTTTTTAGGCTTTTTTATATATGTGTGCCGCACATATACCTAATGCCAGTTTATTTTTCTATAGCTTCACAGAAAATTGTCTCCACAAATTATTTTGTACAAAGACTATGGCTTTTAAACTTACTGAAGCAATATAGGCAGATTAGCAGTTTTCACTCATGTTCAGCTTATTGCTGGTGCAACACAGGAGGTTTACTGTGGAGTTGCTCCTTATAAAACACTATATTGTCTTAAGCAGCAGCACCTCTTCTTCACTGCCTGGGATTCAGCAAAGATATTCCTGATCTGCAGTCGTGTAATCAGGATCAGACTCTTCGGTTTTGCCTGTATGTAATGCGTACCTGTGATGCAAAGCTTCATTTTCCACTCTGAGGGATTCAGTGGTTTTCCTTCGAAGTGACAGAAAAAGTTTCTTTCCAGCTGGTTTACTAATTATCACATCTTCATTCCTGGCCATTGCTGCATTCCTAGATTTTCTTTATTCTCCTCTTACCTGAAGTTTTCTCTGAATTCCATGTAAAAATGTCAAGCTCATCAACATCTATTCATTCTTGTGAGGTGAGCTGTTGTGCTCTTGTGAGGTAGGCTGATGCCCACCTTATGAAGTATAACCATGCCAAGGGCAAGGTCCTACACCTTGGTCGGAGCAATCCCAGGCACAGCTACAGGTTGGGCAGAGAAGAGATTCAGAGCAGCCCTGCGGAGAAGGACTTGGG
>WYDI02039158.1:0-39325 GCA_009867235.2 Psittacus erithacus
AGCATGCCTTCCAGGAGAATCTGCTCCAAGATTTTGCCAGGCACAGAGATGAGACTGACTGGTCTGTAGTTCCCTGGGGCATCCATTTCCCCTTGTTGAAAATGGGGGTTATATTTCCCTTTTTCCAGTCATCGGGAGCTTCACCTGACTGCCATGATTTTTCGAATATGATGGGCAGTGGCTTAGCAACTTCATTTGCCAGCTCCTTCAGGACCCGTGGATGAATTTCGTTAGGTCCCATGGACTTCTGTGCATTCAGGTTCTTAAGATGGTCTCAAACCTGATCCTCTCCTGCAGTGGGCCTAGGGTCTTCACTTTCAGAGTCCCTGCTTCTGCCTTCCATGACTTGGGTGGTGTGGTCAGAGCATTTGTCAGCGAAAACCGAGGCAAAGGAGTCACTAAAAACCTCAGCCTTCTCCAAATCCATGGTAGCCAGTTCTCCTGATAACTTCTGGAGGGGGCCTATGTTGTCCCTAGTCTGTCTTTTATTTGCTATGTACCTACAGAATCCCTTCCTGTTACCTTTAACATCCCTCTCCAAGTTTAATTCTAACTGGGTCTCGATTTAATTTTACTATCACTGTTTCAGACTTAAAGGAACAGAATTATTCTTATCATGACACATATCCCTGACTCAATCCTCCTCTAGTGCTGGTTGTTGCTTTCCATTGTGAACACTGTCGCTCTTCCCAGAGGCCTGGAGGCCCTTGTTGGTGAAGAACTGGGCAAAGCAAGCAATGAGCACCTCAGCCTTGCTTGCAGCTGCTGTCAATAAAAAACCTGCACTATTCACTGACAATCCCACATTTTCCTTGTTCACCCTTTTGCTATCAGTGTGGTAGGAGCAATTCTTCTTGTTGCCCTTTATGTCCATCGCATGTGTCAGGTTTAGGTGGGCCTTCGCTCTTCTAACACCACTCTCTTTTGCCCTAGAAGTGTTTCTGAATTGCCTCTCTTAGAACTCCTTCCTGCTTCCACCTCTTGTAAATTGTTTTCTTTTACACTGGAGCAATACAGTCTTGTACAACTGTATTAAGTTGTGCAATATTTAATTATACAAGTTTATGACAATTGATGTATTTATTTGTGATGGGGTTCTGCTGGTATAATTGCTTTAGGCCAAAAGGTAAAAACAAACTTTGACTGCCATTTGGTTGCTTGGCTTCACTTCACTTTGGTGATAAATTCTTCCAGATCCCTTCCAGACAGATATACTACTTATTTTTAAATGTCCTTTAGTGATACACCATTTAAAAACACCAGTCATTTTGCATAATGGAACAAATAAGTTTTTATGACAACAGGTACAGTTACAAGTTTGACAGGTTTAATTGTAAGGAAAATGTGTGCCATTCTTCTGTGATTCATCCTATTTCTGTCAGTGTATCTTCTTTCTGAGACTATCCTTCCAGCTTTAAGAAAACCTTGAATGCTGGTTTTAACACAGCGTTAAGCATCTTTCCAGAGTGTGAAATAACAAACCTGCTAATACAAAATAAAAAAAAAAGGGAACTCACTGTCAACAAAGACTGTGAGTTTGTTCCTGTGCACCTAGCAATTCTTGAAGAAATTTGTTTTCCTTCCACCCAACAATAATCTCAGAGCCCTAAGGATTTATAGATGTGTTTGTGCACACTTAATATTTCTCTGATCTACAAGGCATTGATAACAATTCTTAATATGACAATATTCTACAGACCATATGTGCAGATATGTAACACTACTAGTATATGCTACTAAAAATAAATTACAGCTTTGAAACTATTCTGCCTCTTGGGCTATTATTATGCTGTGATATTGGCAATGATGTAAGTCAGAGCATGTTTACGTGTATTTATTTATTTAGTGTTATGGTCCAATAGCCTTTTGTGGTATGCTTCAATCTTTGTCTTAGTAACTGTGTGCTTACTGAGATTGGTTGGGATGTATTCCAAGGGTATTTAACATGAACCAAACTTGACTGAGTGTGCCCCAGGCATAGTGGATAAGAGTCTGTATCTTTTTACAGTTAAACACATAAGTACTTTGTAAGAGTTGTTACTGAGAAAAGTTGTTGAATAACCAAAATGGAAATCATAGTCCTCCAACTTAAGGTTTCAGTCCTTCAAAAATTTAAAGGTCAGTTATGTGATTTGCAGGAGTAAGTTGGCTATTAATGTTAGTAAGATCATTTTCAGATGTTAAACTATATAACTATGTGCTTATGGGGTGGTGTGTGCTCATGTATATATTTATATGTAAACATACATAAACAGTTGTTTGATTCACTTCCTCCTCCCACAAAAGAAAGCTCTATTTTGATCTCAGTTTAATTTTGAAGAGATTTCCCACTTTGTTTTATAAGGAACTAGGAGTATATTCTTTACCTATTCGCTTCACCCCACGTTCTTGAAACTCTGTTTCTTCACCCTAGGAAGAAATACATTTCCTGCAGGGCTTTTAAATTTAGACCATGAAGTTCTTAATGAGTGAGTAGAAATCGGTGGTACTTGAAGCAAATAAATAAATAAAACATGGTTTAGTGAGGAATAACTGGTGTAGCTGAGAGAGTGCTGAGTCCTGATGCCTGTTGGTATTTTAATGCATCCTGCTGCATAAATATAAGACTCCTGCCTCCTCAGTTATAATGAACACATTTTATAATGGTTCTACTGGTCTTTTGTGAACAATGTTGATCTTGTAAGAAGGGTAGGTGGAGCAACTAACAATGTACACTGCTATTGCTTTCCAGCAGGGTAGTGCTACTGAAGTTCTTAACCAAAAATGTTCAATTATTAGTGTAATTGATGTAGAATATATTTTCAATATTCTAAAAAGTAAGTGAATATCATTTTCAATTTCATTACTTGGACTGTTATGAGCTTCTGTCATTCACAGGAAATTACATCCTAAAATCTCAATAGATAACATGTAGATGCTGTAAAAGTTAGTGAGATGAGGTAATGCTATGCGGGCAGTACAGATTGTCCCTGATTGAATACAGATCGAATATAGCATTTGGAAAAACTTTTGCCATCATTGAAAATAGTCATTACATAATTAAAATTAAAGAAATGCCTTCCTGGATTGAATTGCTTTTTTTATATGTAAACTAATTAGTGGTCTTAAAATAATAATGAATTTCAAAGATGAGTAAACCCTTGCAGAAAAGTAGTAGTAAGGATCATTAAGTACAGTCAAATTCAAGCTCTTCTACTTTTCTTTCAATCACTATCAGCACCTTTTTCTCCCAAAAGTGCTTGGTTCCGGTACTGACAAGGAAATCTTTGAACTTGGTTAGAGAAACTATTCTTTATATTAAGCTATTTTTAATTACTTATTAGATATAATAGTTAATCCTGAGATACAAAGCATAGAGTTCTGTAATTTTTTTTTTCTGGTTTTGCATATAATATTTTCTTATTTAAGGAGAGTTTGGAAACACAAGCTGACTGCATAAACTGTGTCAAATATCTCATTCCACGAGACAGACAAAATGCGTCTGACATTACTCACAAGGGGTAGTTTTGCATAATTCAATGAAATTGGATAGAGTATTTGATAATAAGAATAAAGGTCAAAAGTATGGGAGGGAAAAATGTCTTCCTTTTGCAAACAAAAAGCAAAAGTACATTATGTGCCAAATATAATGCGTCATTGGATAGGTGAATGAATTGTGTGGGATCTGACAAGTTCCCAGCACTATCTAATGGTATTTTAAAAACCTCATGTTTTATTGTGACTTTTCAGAAATACTGCTTGTTACAGTTTAGCTGCTCCTTCAGAGAAATTACATGGTCTTCAAGAAAATGAGCAGTTATAACAGGCAAGAATACTTGCTCGTACTACTGAGGCCTCTGAATTCATTCTGTCTCTCACAAGATAGAAAAGCAGCAGCATTTCAAAAGAAAACATTTAGTTTTACAATAATGCTGTAAAAGCACACTTTACTCGTGACAAAGTAGAACCTAAGGGTCCTATTCTGTGACCTTCAATGCAAAGCAATACCCTACTGAAGTTGGTAAATCATTTTCAAGTGTATTTATCATTATGGAGTATTCTTACCTTACTGTAGCTATTGTTAAAAATTCTCTATCACAAGAAAAAAATGCTGCAAAACTCATGAAGACTGATAAAAAGTAGGTAGACTGGTGATCAGGATACCATTTTAGGAGAAATTCGATCTGAGTCTGGCATGGGCTTATTCATTCTAAATGAGAAAGGATTTTTATGCTGTCCTTTCTTTTGGTCTCCAAAGTCTTTGCTGCAGTTGTTAACTGAGAATAAGAATTGTTTATAAATTTGCCACAAACTAGTGGGGAGGATATAAGTTTTAACTGTGTTCTCTTCAGTGCTGAGTCACACTTCTGTCGATGCATGTTGAGTTCTGGTCTGCCAATAATTTGGACCATTGTAGGGTCAAAACTCTCATCTTGATTTTGTGTTCTGCCTGTTGTAACAGGCCATGACCCAACTATATATTATCTCTCATATTTTTGAGATTCATATTTTTTGTGGATTTAAAGATTGCTGCCATCTGAATAGAAGTCAGTAACTGATGTAAATAGGCCATCAAATGTTGATAGGTTTTGCATGGAGAACAAAGCCTTGCCGTTTCAGGAAGATAGGAAGGAACAGAATACATGAGATGTTTAGGTTTATGTAATCACTCATTTTCTTGAGAATCAGGCAGTGGCATTTTGTATTCGTGCAAGAATTGTAACATATTTCAGCGTATACAGTAAGTAACAATAATCTAGTTGGACTGTTTCAAAGGCACATAATTTCCTAGATGCTTGGCAGTGAAGAATTTGTGTATAGTCGGTATATAGCAATGCAGTACTAGGCAGAACTATTAACAGAGATCCATAGTGTGAAGCTGAGTTTTTATAAACAATTCAGCTTTCTTGTGTAAAATTATAGGGCTTTCTGACTTACAGATAGGTTCCATGATTTCTGTAACTTGCTTTGTTTAGAGCACTTGATGCTATTTTTTTCTGCAGTGAAGCTTGTTATTGGTAATCACCTTGAGCTGTGAATAGTTGACTAGTTTTTCACAATCATCTGGCAGTCAAATTTGGTGCAAATCAGCCTATCAAAGTTGACAGTATTTTTCTCACAACTGTGCATGAAATACCTATGTGATAATTTCTCACTTACAGAAGACTGGAAAAATTATGAGATATTTTTCTGGAGAGTCTTCATTTCTGTGTCACTGACTTTCATCTTGATCACTTGGAGTGTTCCCTTTTATGTCACTGTTTCCTCATTAAGTTTGTTATCATTTTCAGCTATCATTTTTGTGTGTTTATTTTTTCTTTGTGTGTTTGGGATTGGTTTTTTTTGATGTTTCTGTACACTATTAATTTATTAATACTGGTTATATAAAACTAAACAAGAGAAAAATATTTTAGACTAATGCCATAGGTAAAAACATCCTGACAACATGCCACAGAAATACTGCTTTTCAGTCAAAAAGTTCAAAGTACTGATTAAATTAGATTTAGATTTATTAGATTCCATAGTTAGAAATTTCTGGCAGAGGTAAGTCGCTTAGTACTTTTTTATTTCATTTCCATTTTATTCTGATTTTAGGGTTTTTTTTTGTTTGGTTTTCTTTTTCTATTTAGCTCTGTAATCTGATTTCCCGAGTGCTCTGACAAATGACCACTGAACATGCCCAGGTTAGCTCCACATTACACGATCATGATTACAGACACATTGGGCTCACAGTACTTGTCATTGAAGGAATGGGATAGTCTTCATTTATGCAATAATTTTAAATGTTTACTTAGACTATACATTTTATTGGCATGGGCAATACTGGTCTTTCAGAAGACCTCCCAACATTAGCAGATTTGCCAGTAGTAATAAACTCAGTCATCTTATAAAATATTACTGTTACCTTTTCTTGGTGTTCTTATGTCATTTGATTAAAGACTTGTCCTTGAATTCTAAGTGCTTCTCAAATCTGTCAGAGATTATTTATTTAACACAAGATAGGACAAAGGGAAATGGCTTTAAACTGAAAAACTGTAGATTTAGATTTGATATTAGGAAAAAACTTCTTCATTACGAGGGTAGTAAGACATTGAAATAGCTTGACCAGAGAAGTAGTGGCTTCCCCATCCCTGGAAGTATTCAAGACCAGGTTGGATGGGATTTTTAAGCAACCTGGTCTACTGGAAGGTGTCCCTGCCCATGGCAAGTGAATGGAACTAGATTATATTTATGATCCCTTCCAAACCAAAGCATTCTATGATTCTATGAAGATGGAGGTATCTTCATTTAGTTTTTTTTTTCTTATCAGAGAAACTACTAATGTAATGGGTTACTTAATCTATAAAGGTGTCAAAGCAAGGCCATTCTCATCTATTATTCCTCAACTTCAATTGTGTTGCGACAAACCTCTACGTTTCAAATTTAGTGAGGCAATAGTGTCAGTGTAAAACACCATAATCTAACTGTTTCGGCAGGCTTGGAATTTCAGAAGATATGGTTGAATTTAATTTCTCAGTTTTTTTCACTTACTTTAATTTAATCTAGTAGTTCAGCCTTAGTTTATCATTTGGCATTTTCATTGTTTTACCACAAAAGGTTGTTTCTTTTATGCAGCTTTTTTGGTCCACAAAAGACATTCAAACATGAAAGGCTGGAAACCTGGAGATACAAAATTCCAGCACAAACCTGAAAGTAGCTTGTTTTCTGACTCCCCTGGACTAATTTGAGCTTCTAGAGTTCGTCTACGCATACATGTCCAAAAGTAGTCTATCTCTGCAACTAGGATTTTTTAGAAATGCTTTACTGGGCATTGCACAGATCATACAGATCACCATGGTGATCTCAGCAATGGCAGCAAAGCAATGGGATGAAAAATACATTGTAGACTAATTTGGGGATTGGATTTTTCTGTTACCATTGCAGTTACAGGAGTTTGAGGGGCACAGTTTGAGGACAGATTAGTCTTTCCTCCTCCCTCCCATGTTGGAGGAAGAATAAATACATATAAATAGATAACAGCCCATACACTAAGGGTGGTATCTCAGGTTGATCTTACGCCTCAGTCCAACAATATGGTTGCAGCATATGTACACATGCCTGATCAAGTAGCTATTAGTTTAGCTATGGCAGTGTTTGGTTCATTTTGAGCTGAAATATTCTCACTCTTTATCCTTTGGCAGCTTGGGTAGACCATTCTAGAAGCTGGACTGATAGGAAACACAAAAGGACTTCTTTTTGTGTGTATTTCATGTTTGATTTGTATAAGTGTGTTAAATGGTCACTGGTAGAATTTCCAGAAAAATTAAGGTCTGTTTCTGTTTACTTACAAGCCTGAAGTTCATTCTATGAAAAACAGATTATAAACCACACATGGACATGCACACGCTTTCTCTGAAAATTTGAAAAAAAATTCCTCTGCCCCTCAGAAGTTAGTCTTTTCTTGCATTTTCTCACCTTTGCGCAACAATAGTTAGTGCAGTTAGTGCAGTTTTTGGAGACTAAGGCATGGACTCCAGTTCTGGTTAAATCTGAAATCCCTTTATTTTGTGTCTCACATCCCTTTTATATTCTACTGAGTGCTAAGCAGGAACTTTCCACTGTTTTACTCCCTTATCATCCTGATTTAGCAAAGCTACTACGGGTTACAAATATTCACATTGTTTGGTCTGTCTTTGAGATGCACATTCCGCTTTATCTTGCAAACTGCTTGCTTTGTTTTGCTAACCGATCTTTACCCTTCATCGTTTTCTTCACCGTTCCCAAGGCTTAAATCCTACCAGGGCGATAACGCCTGGATCCATTTCGTTAACTATTTCTATCCTGTCACCCACAGCAGTTCTCTTATACCCCTCTACTACATTATTAAATATTCTTCTCAGCAAACCCTATTTGGCAACAGGTTCTACTGCATGCTAAAATAAAAACCAGTATGGAGCAGCATATGAACACAATATATCTGAAAAGTGTAAATTAGGAACCTTTACTCTGAGTCTGTTGCTTTGCCATTTATGGAAGTATACATAGAGATCGTATTTCAATTGATGACACTGTTTGCTTCTCTTACATGCTTATACAGTGAATAAAGTATAAAAAAAATTGATTTCTAAGGAGACCTGTCCTGTAATAAAATATAAGGTTTTATAATAATGACCAGTAAAAATATATTTCCTTTTTAATTTTCTTTCCAACTCAAGAGTTATACAAGTCTTCTATTTATTATACTTTTTGATCTTTTTCTGAGAAATAAAACTCCAAATATCCCAAATATGGGATATTTGCCTTTTGCTGGTAGGTTATTTAGGCAAAAGTAATTACACATTAAACATTTAACTTCTTTAATATTGAGTTCTTATTAGTTTGCAGTTGGGTATATATCATTAAACACCATGCCTTAGAAAAAAAGTATGAATGTTTACTATTGTTGGTTTATTTTAAAATAATTACTTCCATGAAGGGTTTTCTTCTTCATTTTTTAAAGAAAACATTGCATTGCTCTTCTGTTTAGTGCAAACTTATAACAAAATTAATTTTGTAATAAAACCAAACTTTGTTATTTATCTCAACCAGACAAACAAGGAGTCTGCTGATCATGATAATCACCAGTCGGAGTTAAGCATTCATTTTGAATTTCATCTCTTTTATTCACTATTCAGAAACATGACTTAGAGATTTTCTCAGGGGAAAAAAGATAATAAAAAAAAAACCACCTTACTAGTATTGCCAGTGAAATAGATGACACTGTCTAAATTGACATACATGGGATACTTCCAGTTTGGAGAACATTTTGCCGTATCTCATTTCTCTCAAAAGACAGGACCTCAGTAGCTGCACATAGTTTTCCATGAGACCAGCACATATTTTACAACCTCAACACAGTGAATCTTTCTGTGAGCGATGATGTCTTCTGTGTTTGAAGGTGGCTAAATCAATTCCTTATGATTGGAAGAAATAGGAGACACAGAGGAATTGAAACTAGATCATTATAAACACAGAGGGCGCTCTATGTAAGTTTAAGCACTTACGTAAATATTTATCATGATGGGGCATAATTAGGCGAGTCAAACTAAGTGTGAAGATCATAAAATTAAAAATCTAACATCAAAAGAGTTCAGAATTCTTCCTGTGAACTCCAGAAGTGCTTTAATTCTTTTTGCAATGTCAGGTGGTCTGCTCTTTTATCTAAGAATGTACTTTTAATTAGGGATCACATCACTGCAGTAGCTGGGTGAATCACAAGTATTTGAAAATAGGAATCCTTGCAGATTTATAGAATAATGTTTATTTTCAGGAAGCTTAAAGGCATGTGAAAGCAGGTAGAAAATTAATGTAGTTCTCTTTACATCTGCAAACAAATGGAATTTGAATGCAATGTAAAACTGGTTGGAAATTCCTGAAAAAAATACTATTCTACTCCCCTTGCACCCTTCCAGTGGGATTATTTCTTTTCTTTAATGGATATTTCTAAAGTTTCCTCTTCTTCTTCTGTTTGCTTCGCAGAATAGATTATATATTTATGCTCCTTGCTTCTCTTTTTGTGAGAACAATTGCACTTTTGGTTTTCCAGTAATTGTCCCTTGGTTTAGCCTATGTCCTCTGGCAATTGCCACAACAATCTGTTTATTTTCAGAAGATTTAAAAACACAGTTGTGGTGCTTCTTCCATAACTGCTACCTCATTCTGCTGAATTTAAAAAAGCCACTTTAGAATTACGACGAGCAAATACTATATTTTTCCCGATCACAACACATTCTTTACCATTGAAGATATGAATGAATGCTTGAAAATTTATGTTAACTAAAATAACTTAATTAATCTCAGTATCCATCTCTTTTGATTAATCTATTAGCATGTATAAGAATGGCAAGGCAGAGCTTTGGCCAATAGCTGATCTAACCTATCAGGTGGCCTTCAATAATAAGAAAAAAAACCAAGCAGAACCCTGGAAGATCTAGAAGGTCAGGACAAACATATTATGTTTGTATCCCCTATATTTGTTTATGTAGAGATTTTTGTTTCTCTGGGTTTTCTTTAGTCATTTTAATCTGTGGTTTAAGTGCCTGATGGATCAGTGGCTCTATTTTATTTTTGTATTCTGTGAATCTTGATGGACTTCCATTCTGTATTTACATGTGGAAAAAAACTTCATTTTGTTGTTTTGTTTTTCTGTGCATTTAGATGTACCAAATTTTATGTTACATTTCACTAAATTCAGCTGACAGCTAAAGTAAAATAGTTTTTTCTTTGCTATTTCTGTATTTCTGAATTGTTAATTTTCATCTGGGAGGTAAAATGCATGCACTTCATTTGTTTTCTGAGGTACTTTTATGAATAACAACTGAGCAGTATATACTGAGAGTATGTAACATCATATAGTAATGGTTTTTTTGACAAAGCTTTTAAATTGGCTATTTTATATCTGTTTTGAAATAGAAGACAAAATATAAAATAATTTTATACTGTCCATGTTAGGCAAACATTTTGAACTCAAAGTGTGTAACATTAGGTAAAATACTCCACTTTCCCCAAAGGCAGTGATCTTAATTAAAATCCCACTGCAAGTCACATTAGGCTATGTTTCAATGGAAGTAGCTGTTCCTTGTCACTGTCTTTGAAGCTTCAGGGAAAGTAATTTTACCAAGTCATCCACTATGCAGTGTGTGAGTGTTTCTGATAAGACTTCTTCCTTGTAGGGATAAAATCAAAAAAATCCATGTCAGATGGAAATCAAAGTTCTCAAAGTCTGAAGGATTGATAGATTTTAATGAGTGCAAATTTCAAGCTTTACCTTCATAAATTTGGCAGAAAGGGCAAGCGTGAAATCCCTGGGTGCAGATGTCTGGGACAGATTTTTGAAAATAAGGAGGTTAAAAAACAGTTTAAATGAAAATCATTTTGATGGAAAGGTAGAAATATTTTTTTTCCATATTTTTATGTGGAAATGTAACTCAGATGTATATGAAGTATATGCTTGTACCTTCATGAAACTGAATGATAACCACATTCCAATTACCTCTCAATAATAAGCATAAAACTTAATTGCTTCTATTCAAGTAGGTATTTCTTCTAATTTAAAACAAATAAAAAATCCCACCAACAGGAACAGGGTAACTGAAGACACTGCCAAGTTGACTGATTAAAGTCAGTTGACTGTTTAAAAGCAGAAGACCCAAACAAGTACAAAATATTTCTGGGAGATAAGGAAATTTAACCTACTTCATTTTCTTTTTTTTCTTTTTTTATTTTTTCAGTATGGCATCACACAAAATATTCTGAAAGCAAATGTTAGTTTTATCAGTGACCAATTATAGCTATAAGGAAATAAAAACCTTTAATTGGTAGTTCTGCTGCATCCATGTTTTTTAATATAAACCACATTTTTTTAATGGTTCTATTTTGATATTTTCCTGTTCAACCCAGTCCAGTTTTTCTTTGCTAAAAATTGTGTACTTGTGTGTACAAGTGAAAATAAAGGTAGTTGCTCTTTCTTTATGTAACCATGTCAAATGAAAAATGAGGAATAAAACCAAAGGAGAGAAATAAATGGGAAGCTTATTTATCACAGCAGTGGGGCTCCATAACTGCCAATTCCAAACCTGAGATTTTCTGCTTTCAAGTATTTACTCTGAAATAAAAAAGTGATTAAGAAACAAATGGGGGAAAAGTTTAACAAAATTGCTGCAATGAGAAAACCTATTTGGAGCAGGGTATGTGCTCTACTGAAGTAGGAGCTTGCTGGTTTTGGTATTCTGGAATTTATTTTTTTTTTTTTTCCGTAAGTGTTGCATAGAAAACACACAGACTTAGCACAGTTTTCAGAAGTCAGCGATAAAGATGTCCTTTTCTTACATGAACTTGGGCAGCAGCTACACCTGTTTTGTGAATAAAGGACTTCACAGATAGCGAGGGTTTGAAAAAACTCTACATGCCACAGGCATATTCTTTTCCCAGGTGTGATTTGAAATAAGAGCCATTTTGTACTCAGCTTCACGAAGCTAAATGGAGAATCTTCATCCTTGGAGATTCCTAACACTTGACTAGGCAAAGCCCTGAGCAGCCTGGTCTTGCTTTGAAGTTAGTCTCTGCTTTGACTGGTTAGAGTAGATGATTTCCCAAGTTCTAAATTATTTTACAGTTCTAAAATGTACTGTATTTCAGTATTTGTCATAATGGCTGTGTTCAGGTTGCATCTTCCTTATGTGACAGCACCAGGCCCGCACTAATCGCCATAGCTAAATACTGTGCTTTTGCTCTGACAGTTCAGATGTCTAAAACCCATTGAAATTAAATAAGGCAACTCCCCATGGACATACCAGAACCTTCTGCTTTATGGTGACCTAAACAAAGATTTTCTTTCCTTTCTTGTTCCCCTCTACATTTTTGTCTTCTTAAAAAAATGCTCCTTCAGCCCACAGCTTGTCATTTTGACTTGACTTTGGTTTCAGCTAATTACATGTGCTTGTAGTCCTCAGTGTATACATAGTAAGCTTTGCCGGGGAAGTTAAGAAAAAAATTGTATGCACTTGTTATTTATTAGAAATATGACTGGGGAGAGGGGAAGATTAATACTCTTACAGGATAGTTTCCAAAAACTGTGATCACAGATATAATCCTAATTACAGGTGTATCAGCCTCTCTTTCTACAAATAAATTAGTTTATCCTACCTTTCCATTTTGTGTCTTGTTTTGCTGACACAATTGTGAACTGTTAGCAAAGGAGATAACTGGAAGAGACAAAGCATATGCATAGAAAGGGTGTTAGTAGGTATGAAACACTGGCAGAGCCTGACCCTCCACTTTCTACTACCCATACTCCACCATCTTTCCTTAGCCATAAAAAGATGCTTTGCCAGCCCCCCTAAATGAAGAACCAAACATGACAGCTGACCTGATGGTGTTGACATTGGCAGCAGATTTGATGGACGGCACCAAACCTTGCTGTGGCCCATCTCCTGCTAATTAGCTGTTCGAAAGAACTCTGTGTGCCACAGGCACATTCTTACAGGAAAAGGACATCTTTGCTGTTCACCCTGACAGCTGTGATGCAGCTGTTCATGGAGCGAATTGAGCATGGAAGGGGAGGGTGGAGAGGTGAGGGGGAAGATTTAGAACAAGTGACAGCTCCAGTATTGTGCACTGAAGCCATCCTGAGCTATAACAAACAACCAGAATGGAGAAGTGGGAAGATGGGAATCAAAATTTATAAAATGGGAAGGTAGGTTAGGCATGAAAAAAGAGGAGTGAGAGGAAGAGAACACAACTGCCCCATGAGAGTTCTGTAAGGCAACTGGAGCTGTATGTTCTTGTGATTAATGCAGGCTGGAGGATTTAACATACAAACATTTGCAATTTCTATATGTTGTGTGCGTGTCTGTGGTTAGTAATGGGGGTTGGTGCCAAGAAGTCCCACAAGTGAACAAGATGGGGGGCAGCACGGGCCTGAATAATTTATTGAGGTGCTATAGACCTGATGGCTTTACAGACTGAGGGAAAAAAATAAAAAGTACTTGCTGCTTGCTCTGAGTGATAATGGATGGGGAATAAGAAAGTCTGAGAAAGTGATCCTACTGCTTTTCAAACCAAAAACCCTTCCTGACACAGAAACTCTAAGTGGTAAAATACACTATTATAACTTTCTTATTCAAGCTTGTGAGGCATAGTCTATTGGCACTTTTGAAGACATGTCAGCCTTAGTTGAAAGTTAACTAGATGGTACAGAAGTAAAGGTACGGATTTAAGGATGTAGAAAATTCATTTGAAACAGTGACATTTTAACTGCTGTACTTTTGTTAGTTCCCATTAAGTTTTATTTTCTAGTAGTTCATTTTTTAAAGGAGAGAGAGAGACCAGACTTGAACCTTTTCAGACTTGAATCTTTCGGGATGATAAACTATCAGTTTTAAACTTACTAATTGTTTTATAATATAATTTGAGAGAGCCAATAGAATGCACGTTTTGCAAGTAATTTTTCAGGTTGAAGTGAGTTTGCAACTTTTCAAAGAGTTGATCTCATTTAGAAGGTAAAAGATTAGTTTAGATTAAATAAGTGAAACAAGGTTGACAGCAACATTCCCTTCCCCAGAACTCATACTAAACACGTTTTAATGCTGTGCATTAAAAAAAAAAAAAAAAAAGTTATTACAACATCAGTTAATTTTCCTCTATGTTTTCTAGAAGCAGAAAGATTAAGACAAATATTTTGCTTGCAATATATCTGTCCTGTGCAAAGGAGTGTTAGCTTGCCTGGGAAAACTTGCTTGTAAAGAGCTTCTGGTATAATTTTACAATTGAGTGGATTAGTTAGTGATAGCATTGAGATTTGGGATGTTCCTGCAAACTGATTCTTTGTGAGGTTTTCTCTTTTTACTGCTGATTACCTATGGGGTTTACTACAGGCAACTTCTCTTTTCTCTACTGACATATAGACAAAATAGCTAACAGTATGATGCAGTCAGTAGCCAAAAATGTCCCAAAGCAGATGTTTCTATTGTTACAGCAAAGAAACCACACATTTGCTTATACACATCATCAGTGCTTTGTTTTTACATTTACTACCATGCTTGCTATTACCTCTTATCATGCACATCTTTAGTTGGCCAAAAAAAGTAACATACAGATTTAGAATATATATCAAATATTATTTCGCATATTTATATGTATATATAAAAACAAAACTAAATGCTTAGAGAAGAGAGAAGATGAACTTATACTTCAAGGACTTTGTTGATCAAAAAAATACAGATCCTTGCTCTACTTTATAGCAGGACATTTTTATTTGTGTGCTTATAACATATTCTGTACCATATTTACAGAGACATGCAAAGTCTTACAGTGACATTTTATTTTTGCTCCTGACTTGTAAGGCAATCCCAATTATCATACTGAAAACTTTAGATAGTCTTCATAAATATTTGATATGCCTACATAACCTGAAGTTTATCTTTCAGATGTTATAGCAGTTGAATGACAAATGAGTAATACATTTTTAGTGAAAGTGATTTTGCTCAGTGAAAAAATTAAATAATTTCTAGTATTTTGTTATTTTTTTCTAAATTCTTAAAGAATGCAGCTTACCATTTACAAATGAGTGGCTGTTTATATTTCTCCCACCAATACTTTTTAAAATTGTACAAGATTAGCGGTATTGAATGTTTAGGTTTTGACATCTGTTCTGCATAAATGACCACTCAGCTTAACAACTTTACTAGTAAATTTTAAATCAATATCTGTTCACAATGGATTTAAGTGGTCATTGCACAACTTGAGATTTGGAAAATGCTTAATTTTATGTATTTTCCAGATTTACTAGTAAGATTTAGAGGTGTGCATGCATTATCATACTGCTGCTTCCTGTGTTCTGAATAGCTGGAGTTTGCCACCACACAGAAAATTGATATTTTCATACAAGGGTTTGTTTAGTAGCTGTTTTGTATTACTGGTCTAGTTCACTGAAAGTGGAGTAATTTTGCATCTAATTATTTTTGCTATGGCTCTATTTTTTTCCTGTGGGAAAATTGTTCTATATTCATCTATTTTTCAGTTGCTGATATAATGCAATTTTGTGGTTTGTGCATGGGTGGCCACAGATGAACCTTTGCACACTGCACTGTATCAGCAACATAAAATTAGATTTACTGTTATAATGGGTAACTCTTGTACAGGAGATAATAATATATTTCACTTCTATTTAGTTTATACAGAAGCTAAGACAATATTGGTAGGTTCTTCAGAGGTGTACCTTCACATATCTTGTGAACTGTGGGTGTGTTTGATATTGATCAAACTTAGAAGCTGGGAAAGTTAACTAAAGGAAAAAAACAAAACAAAACAAAACACCAAAAAACCAACAAGCCAGCCTTAAGGTTTAGGCAGAGTTGGGCCCAGAAGGTGGATACAACCTTCTAGTCATAAAAAGATGATTTAGAACAGCCTTTTAGGGTTAATGTGTTTAATAGTCTTGTTGCATGAGAGTATGAGCCATGTGGCAAAAAGAGGAGGTTGGGAATTTTCAGCCATGTAAGTAACAAACCAGTGAGCTGAAAGGAGTATGACTGTTTCTTTCATTCTGTTTCTACTACCAAAATCTGTTGCTTCTTTACTGCTGATGAGATTGAAGGGCAGCAGAAAAACATCCTTCTAGATACTGGCTATTAGCCATACTTAGGAACAACAAATACATCAGTACAAAATCTGGTGGTTTTTTATTTATCATTCTTATAGTAGTGAGTTTTGTTTTAATCTGCCATCTTTTTATTGGAGGTATTATGATAATCCACAAACCACTGATGTCTACTGTAGTCATAAACTTTCAGACTTCTTCTCGCTCTGAAATTAAAATGGTGTCTCTGGATGCTGCAGATACGATCATTTTGATGGCATGTCTATGAGTTTCAAAGAGATGAACAGGAAGTTGTTCACAGAAGCACAGCTTTTCATCTGATATATCAGATAGAGTCAGTGTCCATTTCAAAGTCATATGTATTTTCAGTGCAGTTAATAGATATATATTGGGAATGCAGTTACCAGAAACACTAAAATGCTTTTTTTTCTAAATAACATTGTAAGTAGTAATAAGCTGCAGAGGGAAGTTTCTGTGACTCTTTCAGGAAGCGACCTTCCATGTTTGGTTTCTCTTCATTTATTTTCCTTTGTCCTCCTTGTGCTCTTATTTGCTTTCAGTCTCACTTTCTTTCACATCGCTCTGCACTATTCCTGTCACACCTGCTGTGTGCGATATTACATGCTTAGATGCTTGCTCACTCTCACTTGCACCCTCTTAAGCACACTCACGCAGACTTTCATGTGCTCTCTTGCATGTGCTCTCACTCAGTGTGTTGCTTGCTCATTCTTTCACTCTCACTTTCTCGCTCACTTTCTCTGGCTTTCTCTTCCTCTCGCTCTTCCACATGCATCCTCCCATGCACACTCACTTTCCCACTTTC
Organism: Psittacus erithacus; assembly: GCA_009867235.2. Lineage (NCBI taxonomy): Eukaryota > Metazoa > Chordata > Aves > Psittaciformes > Psittacidae > Psittacus > Psittacus erithacus. Next base: position 16,920 of record WYDI02039158.1, read on the forward strand.
TCTTGTGTGCACTCTTTATCTTACATTCATTCCCTATCTCACTCATCCCTCTGTATTCTCATTCACTTTCTTGCTCCTGTGCACTGCCTCTCTCTCTATCTTTTTTGTTCTCTGACTCTTCTCAAACTTATTGTATCTTACTTTTTCTGGGGTAAATATGTCCTTTTGTTACCTAGCAAGTGGTCAGGGATTAGCGACACAAGATAGTTCAATCACCAGGGATAATACTGCTTTATGAGCCTTCTTAACTGAATTCACAAGCACAATTTTTTCCCTTTAAGGTGTCATGTCTCCCCCCACCCCCTTCCCTTCACTCCCTCCTTCTTTCAATCACATCATTGCTTGGAGGCAAGAGAGTATGGGGAGAGGGGAGAGAAGCTCATTTAGCAGCCCTGGTAGACATAGGCATCACAGTACCAATCAATCAACACACATGCTTTCCCACTGAGATTCCCCTGTGACCTTGAGGAGTGTGACAAATGACTTAGAGGACAGAACAGACAGAAGGTTTGTGATAAACCAAAAAATTATGTTCTTCTGGGTGATGAAGAAAAATAAAAATGAAGAGTGAGGGCAGATAGATATTTGGTTTGAACAAGACTCAATAAATTCTGTTACTACCTTTTGCTGTACTGGCTGTGGTTAGAAGAGTTTACTGTCATGGTAATCAAGACTTCTTCAATAAACCTCACTGCAGTGTTTACACTACTTTTTTGTTCAGTACTGCAGTACTTTATGGCTCTGAGCCCTCAACTGTGGCTGGAGGTTGTAGCATTTATTGATAACAGATTCCAGAGGCAACATATCAAATTCATATTGAGGGAAAATAATCAGCAGAGTGAATCACTTAACCTGGATTGACTTGACTCATTCTGAAATCTGCAGCACGTTAACTCAGTCATGGGAAGGTTATTATTAATCAGAAATGTTTGATACATTAATAAGTGCAGCAACTTACAGTCTGACTGCAGATACACTTTCAGCAGATTTTTTTAAAAATATTTTTTATATATATAGTACTTTTTTAATTGAGCAGTTGGTGTCAGCAATCTTTATATATCTATTATTTATCTGTATCTAGTGTACTATGGGAGAAAGGGTGCATTTTCTTGCACCCATCAATGTGTCCTCAATTACTGATTCCTATCCCTTCCACTTTTCTGTAGTTCTAGTTCCTCTGACCCTTATCAACATGACTGTGTTGACTCTAATGACTATCGCTATTACATATTTCAGCCAGCCAAACCACTGATACTTGTAGTTCTATACCTAGATTTCTCTTCCTTGCAGCTCAATTAAAAAAAAATACTGACCTTCTTGTTGAAAAACAGACTGCCAGTATACACCAGAGGTCAGTAATGCTTGTTCTCCACAACTGTCATTGCATTCAAATCCACACAGGACAGAAACCTGTATTTCTAATCTCTTTGGCAGAGCTTAGAAAACTATTTCCATTCTAACTTCCTTTACTTGTTCAGGGAAAAAGAAGTCTGTTGTAAAAAAATCTGGAGACTATATTTTTTTCTAATAACAGGATATATTTTCCAAAGGAAGAAAAGGTATTTTAGTTCATTAAGCTCAGTATCAGTGCTTGTAAACCAAAGGCTAAATGAAAGGAGGGGGCATGTGCTAGGGGAAACAGACAGTAAACTCCCATCATCCTTCTAATGATATTGAAGATGGTCAGATTTACTGGTAAAATGCTCAGATCTCCCTTGTAGCAGCCATAACCCAGTATATGTCTAATGTTTTATAGTGCCAGATTTGCAAACAGAAAAAAATAACAGATTGCCTTGTGGAGAGTTGAAATAGTTTAGAGAAATACAATCCACTTTAAGGAGGAGTGAATGACAATCACTACAAGGTGACTCGAAAATTACAGGAGAAAGCAGTCTGTTACTGTTTCAAAAGACTTGTATTAAATTTACCAACGGGGATGTGATATCAGAGGGCAGCAGATACATATCAGGAAAAAAAGTCAGGAAGCTGATTGTTCCTGGGGTTTTTAATGAGGTCAGTAACCCAGTCTTATAGAACAATTAATTTCTTCAGCATCTTGCTGAATGTAATTCTGTTATGAAAGTGTTACGCTGTTGTCCCTCAACAGGTTTAGCCTTACTTTTCATTCAGGTAAAGCCAAATTGGTACTGTGTAACTTTGCTGCCCACTCATCCTCTAGTTTGCTCTAATGATGGCCTTCAGAGTGGATCTGACAATGAAAAATGACAGACAAGTAGGATTAAAGATTAGTCTGAGGTTAAAAAAAACCAAAAAAAGTAGAGACAGGTTTAGGTTGTAAGCCATTAAGTATGAATTGTATTGAGTAGATGCTATGCTTTATTAATATGAGTAACTCTTCAGAAATGTAGAAATCAAGACTCTAGCTTTCTATCCAATAGAAGTTTCAAATTGAAGGTATTTTACCTGAAAATATTAAATTTCATTAAATTAAATTTTCATTAAGTGGTTTTCAAGAGCTTCTGCTTTTCCAAGAAAGCTGGGTTTTAGGAGTCTTCTTGTATTTTTGGTTTTGTTTTTTTTTTTTTTTTTGGTTTGTTTGTTTGTGGGGGCTTTTTCCACACTGGATATCATGTCGAAATGTTGTCCACTTGGAATTAATTTATTTTAGTTGGATCAAGTCTGCGTCTACCAAAAGTAGTTAACTTAAAAAAAAAAAAACCAAAAAAAAAACAAAACCGAAAAAATTTTGAAAGTATCTTCAAGGACAGGGAAACATGAGTGTCTGGGTATTTTTAGTAAGTTTGGGAACACAAGTCATGTAGCTATGTGTCTCAAAGAGATACGGAAAAGAGCACAGGGACTTGAACCCAGGTCATTAAAGCCCTAAGATAACACTATAATCACTGTACCTATTCATCCTTTGGAAGAAGATTATTAGTGCAAGTCTTTTCATCTTTTGTTTATAACAGTCAGTTTTCTCATAAAATAGCAATACACCTCAGTGGAGAATTTCTGCAGCTTCTGCCTGAATTTAATACAAATTAAATAATAGGTTCTTTGTGTTATCAATGCCAAAAGCTTTCAGACTGCCTTATGTTTTGGTTTATCCCTAAAAAGAAAGGTTAGCCCATTTGAGAACAGAGTAAATATCTCTTTATAAAATTCGTATTTATATAGCAGAAATGTAGATCCATTTGTCTCATTCAACTTACTGTTGAAGGTAGGAAATACTAGAGGCCAAATTTTGAGACACCTATATAGTCTATTTAACGTAAACACACAGTTTTGAAGGTGAATGCAGAGTCTGTATTTGGCTTTTAAACTAACAGTAATTCTAGGAATTTTTAATTATGCTTTTTATGGAAAATAAACACTTTTTTTTTTTTGTGAGGGGTGTAAAATAGAGGTTGTGAGAGGAAAGCACAGGTAAATCAATGCTTAATAGACTAATCCTGTTCTTAGTGCTGTTGAACAAAACTGTATGCACATCCATTTACACAGATAAACTTCACTGTAGCGAGATTTAGTTCATAAGAATATTATGAATCATAGTGATGCAATGTTTGTTAGAGTGTGGTATTTTAGGTATAATCTAATTTTGTCTGTCATTTATGCTTCTCAATAGCTTTAAAATTGCAAAAACCTGCTGTATGTGTCAACATAGAACCAAAGCAAACAAAAATGTTCATGATTTCTGGTATCAGAAATCAAGACTTTGTGTTTTTCTTTTTTCCCTCCAGTGAAAAAGCCCAGTGACAAGGGATTCCGTTTGGTGCTTAGTGACATTTAAATGATTATTAAGCTAGAATTACCATGGCTAGGTAAGGGTAAAGGGGTAAGTAAGGAGGAACCGAGAAAGAGGAAGCCAATATATTACCCAGTCGATGCTGACATCGATTGTAAGTAGAACTTAAATAGGTGCTCAGAAGGAAGGATGTACTGGTGTCAGTGCCAGTAAATTTAAATTTCATATATCGGTTGTCTTGTTAATAGCAGATTAAAACGAAAAACCCAAACATAAAGGTTTGTGATCTGTATGTTCATGAGTTAAACCTGTAAGAAATAAAAGAAAAAGAAAGACTCTCAAACTGTAATGAGATGAATTTTATTTTGCAGGCACTGGGCCCATGCCATTTCATTTCATTACCAGGATACGCTGAGCAGCCTGGAATCAGCAAGAACTACAGGGAATGCAAGCTGATGATAAGCATTTTATCATGGCCCTAAAAATATTAAATTTTTACCTATAAATTTTATCAATAGCATTGACATGGCTGGATAGCATTTTCCCCCTTCTTTCTTCACCTGCACCCCTGTTCTCTTTTGCTCTGCAAATACAACTTGCACTTGACTGTTCTGAAAACAAATTTAAAAAATCAGTAAGTGAAAATACATCTACAGTTTAGAGCTTACTGATCCAGTAATTATCATTCACGCTATCTTCCGACTTACTGAAAATGGGAAAAGAAAGCTACAGCATGAGAAGGGAAACAATAGAAGAACCTCATTACGTTTTGTGACAGTCTCCAGAAGATTTCTTCCTAAAACTAATGGCTTATCCCAGAGGAATATTTTTCAGTTGAAGACCTCATTCCTAGATATTTGGCCTTTATAGAATATTGATAAAGAAATAAAAGGTACAAATTTAAAAAAATAAAGGTTGTAGATTTGATATTTCTAAGAATATAGTCAATAGAATTTTACCTATTTCAGCCGGCTGTGATGGTTAAGTATACTTAACAGAAGTATACTGGAGTACACAATTAGTTTTTTAATTAAATGTTCCTGAGGATAAGGACCAGGAGAAAACCTAATCCTCTGGATTACTAGGTGATATCCCAGTAATCAATGACAGAGAAAAAGGGAACATAAAATTGGGAAACAGAGGGAGCAGATGACCATTTTGGTTTAGTCTGGAAAAGGGCTGGTCTTTCTGAGCAGTACTCTGACTAACTATAGTAGCATTTTCAATGATAAGAGAAAGAAAGGTGCATATTTGGGAATTCTCAAGGCATAACAACCCTGAGGCTGGTTAGAGGCTAATTAGTTTCAGAAGTGAAGACTCTAAAGTAGCTGAGGGAAATCCTAATTGTATTAATAATAAATTCTGTTCTTACATAGTGCTATAGTACAGTTCATCATTGGAGATATGTTTTTAAACAAATACGTTCTTTAAGTTATGGCTGGTAGTTAATACCAACTGAGTGATCTGCTGGGGAAGAAGACCAGATATGTTGACTGCTAAAGCTATCATCTCCAATATCCTGATGTGACTCAGGAAAACCTGAAAACCCAGTATATTGCTCCTCCACTAAGCTGCATAAACTTGCTTTGAAGCTTGCAGTACAAGAATCTAGGGGTCAAGAAATAGGTAGGCATGATAATTACAGAAGGAACTCATTGGTCATGTAAACATTGAGAGATTAAGCAAGGAAAATGCTTCAAGATCCTAAAGAAGTTTGTAACAAGTGTGTTCAGCTTCTCCTTTTTCTTGTTCTCATCCTTTATAAGGAAATTAATCCTCTCCTCGATCTGGTATTTTTGGTTCCTATTTTTACTGTTAAAAAAAAAAACCACAATAAAACATGCTTGCCTGTGAGCGAGTAAGGACTGATAAGCAGCAACAACTGGAAAAATTAGTAGGCACACTTGCATTTTGCTTAGGAAAACACCTTGTAGTTTGAAAAAAACCATCTTACATTAGACCTGGAAATATGGCTAGGACAGGCTAGAAAGACATCAGAAAGATGATACCTACACCATATTAATGTCATAATTTCTTGCAATCAAAAGTAAAAAAGTTGCATTGTTAATGGAAAAAAGAACCCAAACAGAATATTAATAATTTCTTTAAATAACATATTTATTATTAATTTTGTTGGGAGGGTTTTGTGTGTAATATAACATAGCTTTTTTACTAAATTTTATGGATGCAGCTCATCCTGTGCATATTTCAAAGCCTGATGTAGGGGACACTTGTACAGGTTGTTTTGCAAAAGCTTCAGGAAATAGCAGCTGGCATTACAAGTCTTACAAGTGGGCAAATTATTCTTGAACGAAAGTAGGGAACCTATCTACTTTCTAATATGGTTTTCATCATTGTGGTATCTGAGTTGTTTCACACAAGTAAAGATAACAATAAAGGTTTTTCTCTTTCTTCCTTTCCTAGTGGGAAAAATACAGCAATTATGGGACATCTATCACAACAAATAATAAATGATTAGAGCAGCATCTGTTCAACGAGTTTATCAGACATTGTATCAGGCCCGATGTGGCTGCATCACATTGCCTATGCAGAAAGTTTAGCATGTAAAAGGCTAGTGTAAATAGGGAAGGAATAATCTGTACTCTGTGTCCAGGGTAGATACAAGAAGTAAATAGCTTAACTTGCAGCACTGAATACTCAGGTTAAAATATTCTTGCTATAACAGTAGTGAAATATCATCATCTGAAAATAGATTATCTGGAGAGACAGAAGGCTTGTCATCACTGGAGGTTTATTAGGGGCAGAGTTGATAAATATCAGTTAAGAGCACCACTGGCACTTTGTCATGTCCTAGAGAGGGAAACAAGGGGATGGTGTCCTGCAATTCATTCTAACCTTTTAATTTCAGCTTCATGGCCAAACTACCTCAAAAGAAGAGGCAGCAGAATTTAAAAGACTTTTTCTTTCATAAAAATGTTTTGTGTTTTCCTTTCACCTATGGCATCTTAATAAATACTTGAGCTGCCTCTTTTTCCTAATCTTCGAAGCATCAACAAAGAACAAATGCTTCCAATAGAGCCGAAGACAAGAAAACTTTTTGAAAAAGTAGGTGAAAGTTTCAGGCAAATGGAAGGTGCTTCAATTGAGACAGTGGCCAGGGCAAAAGGAAAAATTATGCAACTCTATCTAATAATTTATTTGTTAATCTTTTTTCAGAATCAGGTAAGATCTTTATTCCATATGTCCTTTGATTTTCCTGGAAATCTTTTTGACTGAAAAACAGATGAAGTCTCCTGTGTTCACCGTCTTGTATTGAACTAGACATATATAAAACTGCAATTAGTAATATAGAAAACATGAAAAAATAAATAATATTTTAATGAGAAAATTCTTAAGAAACTGAAACCAATTTTTTTGGTTAAAGACTATTTTAAAAAATTATCTAAATGAGAAAATATTTTCTCATTCTAAGATGTGAAAATCCTAAGTTCCTTTAGGCTAGCCTGATCTTTGTCATTCATTCAATGTCCTTCTAAACTTGTCTGTCCTTACTTCTTTCTCGTTGCTTTATTAATATACTGGCCCAGCATTCATTTCTCCTTTCTGTTATTTCTGTAATTTTCAAAAGGCAAATTAAATCTGGTGCATGACAGCCTTATGTGACAGTTCAGTAGTTTCACAATTTGTACAAATATTCCAAGTCTATTGCTGTCATAAGTGATGCTTTCTGTGTGACTTTCAGAGAGCAAAAGCTTTTTATAGGCAGCTGTGCTTGTTGTCCCAGTTTCAGTTCTTCAAGGGAGCACAGTGGAAGAATTCTGTTCCAGTATGCCAAAACTCCACAAGAAATCAACTCATGCCCATCAAGGATTTTACACCTCCTGATGTTGTGCAATCCAAAGCATCTTTTCAATTTCCACATGTTTCTGCTGTGCCTTTTGTCACAGAACTTGTTTGGTTTTATTTACAAAAAATTGGGTTTTGATGCCTTCAAAGCAAGGCATCTAAACATATCTGCAGTTGAATGAATTTCTCATAATTATATCACATTTCCTTCTTTTTTCTTAACAACTTTTTTTTCCCCATATGTTACTGATGTTAACATTCTAATAAGTATACATTTTTAAATAAATTACTAGAGTTAGATTTTTGAGGACAATTTCAGTTTCTCCTGTTTTTATTGCTTTCTAGTGATACAATCATCCGTATGCCATTTTAAATATACAAAGCTACCTGGCAAATATAATTTCTAATTTGTCCTGTTCATTGCTATTTTCATCAATGTCATTTGATGATCTATAAGGAAGTAATATTTCATGGAATAATACAGCATTAAACATGTGAAACTCTTTTGCCACTCTCCAAGTGCTGTGGTTGTTCACTGCCAATGAAACACTTTTGAGTTGTGAAAAGGAAAGAGGAAGTTATGGAAACAAAGTACAATAGTGTGGCACACCAAATCATCATCTCGCAGGCTGTGAGCCATCCATATTTTACCTGAAAATTTAGGAAATGTTGGCTTCTCTCTCTTTCTCTGTGAAACTCATCTTTAGATTAAAATAACTATTTTTAGGTCATAAGTCCTAAAACAGCTGTTATCAGACTTCACTGATTTATTAATAATTCTGCTCCCCTTCTATACCACCCTGCCTTCAATACCCCCTTTCTCAAAAAAAAACACTGAGATGCAAATTACAGTATATGAACTACAAGCCTCCTGTCGGTATGGTTATGTGGTATTTTCAGTTTAACTGTCTATCTATCTATCTATCTATCTAGATAAATAGCTACCTAGCTATCTATCATCTATCTATCCATCCTTATACATCCATATCCTGGAGTATCTAAAATAGTAGTGTAAGATACTGACAGTGTTAGATGTTGAGAGATGCCATGTAGACACAACAAGCACTTTTATTTGCCCTCAAACATGACTTAAAATATGGTTACCATCTACCTGTCATACAGCAGTGACTGAATTTTTATTACCCATTTTTACCCTTTCTGAATAATACCTTCTTAAAAACTGTAGTGATAATAATGTAAAATTGTAATAATAATAATAATAATGAGTCTTGACATGACCTGTTGCAATCTCTAGAGTTTTTCAACATCCCTACTGATGCAATCTCAACAATACTGAGAAAAGGAGGATAGTAACTTGCAGCTATAGTGCTCCTAATGTATGGAGTTTGCCTTATTTAGTATAAGATGCACATTCCACCTGACACCAGCCACAAAATTCAGATCCTTTTTAACAGGGTTGTTATTCATCCACACACTTTCCAGCCTGCATGGGGTTATTTCTTAGAGCTTTGCATTTTCCTTTGTTGATACCATAAGTTTTCTGTTGGTCCAGTCCTCAATTTTATCCAGGTTCTTCTGGATCAAGTCTCTTCCATTTGTCATGTCACACACTTGCCCAAAATTACTGCCATCTTCAAACTTGTTGAGGGTGTAGTCTGTGTCATAGTCCAGTCTGTAAATAAAGTTTTTGAAAAATATGGGAACAGATAGCCAGCACTAGGATAATATGCTTGTGACCAGCTGTTACACAGATGCCCTGCCTTTTGTTTCATGGCAGTGCAACCAACTTCCGTCTCACCTAACAATCCTTTTTTCTAGGCCATGCATCTTCAGCTTTTATTTGAAGAAAGTGTGGGATGCTAAATCTACAGGCTTACTAAAGTCAAGACAGGTTATATCCACTGTTCTTTGATACCAGATATTTCATCAGAGGTATTAGATTGCTCAAGCATGACTTACTATTGGAAAATCCATGTTACACATTCCTGATCACTTTCTTTTCCTCATATTCTTGAAAAAGAATTCTAAGGAGACATATCCCATGATGTGCCTATAGCCAGGGACCTAGCTGAGGCTCATACCATTATTCTCTGGGTAATTTTTCCTTGCCTTGAGTGAATGTAATGATAGCATTTTTACAGCCATCACAGACCTCATCTAACTGCCATGCAAGTTATTGACAATGGACTATAGTCACATCAGCCAGCTCTTACAGCAATCTCAGGAGAATCCTGTCAGGTCTTCTCGATTTGGATACATCCAACTTGTCAATATTGTCCATAAACTTTTATTAGGGTTTTTTTGGCATGAGTAATGCATCATTTCTTGCCTGTTAATTATGCCATAACTTCCCCTTCTTTTGAATTTGATAAAACTTACTTTTTTCTGTATTGAGGTAAATTGTTCTTAGCAATTCCTTTTCACAATAAAACTGTTCTCTTGAATACTATTAGAACTAATGTTCTAGATTCAAGGAACTGTCTCTATGACAGAGCATTGCATGAAAAAATAATGTTATTCATGTGATTTTTTTCATGTGTAGAGTCCCCTTCTATTACACTATTTTTTTGTCTTTCTTTCTTTCCCCCTCCTACCCAAAGGCTGTTGTCTTTTGTCACCCTGCTTGTAGCACTCAACCTAGGCTGAGAACTCGAGGTTCTGCAGTAACTCAGACACTGTTAATAGATCAAATGGCTTGGATTATTAGGTCATTGTTCTCAAACCTTATATATTTTCTGAAAATTCAATGTTTATATTCTTCCACTTTTTTCTTATTATTTTCAAAGTCAGTCAAATGACAGGCAGAGTTGGTTAGTCTCAAGTAGTCTGCAGCGTACTCTTTCCCCTACTCCATTACAATTAATAATTTGCTAAGACACATGCTACAAATTACATCTTTTGCCTCATAGATATGCAAACATATGGCAGTACATTTCAAAAAGTACACTTCTAATTCCAAAAATTTCTTAGAAAATTCTGATTTAAGACACATTCACATCTGAACTTTGAACCCTTCCAGTGATGATGCCCAAAGTGTAGATTACCAAGTATTGCATTTCACATGTAAAATTCGATTAACACAGTTGATATTTATAGTAAATTGTCTCAGCAAATGCTTTGCAAAGTTTGTTACAGTTTGCAATGAGGAATTTTGTAAACACTCTCAAACCTCGGTTGCTTTTTTCTTCCCCTTACATTTCTGTTGAAGTACAGACTAGTACTTCATTTATAGTTACATGGGATAAAGCTACTTTTATCATCAGGACTTTCACTATCTCATCTATGGCAGCTCCAACCCCCCTGCCATAGGCAGGGACACCTCACACTAAACCATGTCACCCAAGGCTCTGTCCAACCTGGCCTTGAACACTGCCAGGGACGGAGCATTCACAGCTTCCCTGGGCAACCCATTCCAGGGCCTCACCACCCTTATACTAAAGAACTTCCTCCTTATACCCAATCTAAACTTCCCCTGTTAAAGTTTTAACCCATTACCCCTTGTCCTATCACTACAGTCCCTAATGAAGTGTCTCTCCCCAGCATCATTATAGATCCCTTTCAGATACTGGAAGGCTGCTATGAGGTCTATAAGCAGATTTCATAGACGTCTGGAGACAGAACATTATACAAAGAGAAACTGAAAACTGAGAAGTAGGTTCATTTCACTGGGACAAAAAGGGAATTCATATAAGGGGGGCATGAGAAAAGTTAGAACCCAAAACTATTAGAATAAGTATGGTGCATAGCAATATAAATAAAAAATCACCCTGAAAATCTCATCATTTCATCCTTTCTTCACCACTCCCTCTACCCCTGATATATAAGAACCCTTGACAGTCATGGCAAAACTTTCTTTCTGGCCAACACTGGGACATTTTCAGTGTATTTCAGCATTGCTGGCATCTTTCCTAAAAGTGAAAACTGTGACATTTTTGTAACAAGACAAAAATAAAAGAGGAAAAAGTGTCCTATTCACCCATTTCTCTGTGTGGAGGTTTCACGTTTGTGGTTTTAATGCAATTAATCAAAGACCAAATGCATTTGTATTCTCTGAACAGTTCAGGAATACTTTCATATATTCTCAGTGTAGCAGTGTGAAATGGTGCAGGATGCCAATGGTAATAGTTCTGGGAAAGCTATCTTTCATGCTAGGACAGTTCTTATGGGTTTTGTTTTAGATGATGGATTGCAAGTTCTCAGTCATTTGCAAGCCACAGGCTTTACATGTGCTGTCTACATTATCAAATTTCTCACTCTGTTTGAAAACCACAGCATTTTAATTGGAAGGAATGCCAGACCTTCCTGCCATATCATTGTAGAAAGGTTGTTAGACTCTGAGAAATAACCTTGCCACTTCAGAAAAATGAAAATATACCATGCAAATGTTTTTACCTTAGTAATCAATGGGGCTGAAGGGCGAGTTGGCACACATTCAAGTGCAAAATAATCAAACAGTGAACCCTGTGCTACAAGGAACTCTTTTTAAATTCATCGACTTGGAAGATATTGAATATCTGAGGGCTTAGTTAGTCTAACAGTGGTGTCAGTCTCTCTAGAACTGTCATAGAAAATACTTTTTCCTTTGAGGCTAGTTTCAGTGTATGATGGAGATTACCGGTTCTGTTTCAGTAAGAGAAGGGATCAGAACAAGGGAATTGGCCATTTGTACAGCAGAAGCTCTAAGATTAGATTAGTGTAGTTCATCAAATGGTGGAGTTTAATTTAGCTCAGAATATCACACAGTAAAAAAAATAAAAAACCTCAGTAAAAAGTGAATGCTTAATGGTCTTGACACTGTGAAATGTCTTAAGATAGCAGTATGTAGGATTTCAAAATAAAATAGGGTCTCTATTTGCATCCACACTGCCTTTTCCAGTGTTGGAAAATACTGCCTTTTTCAGTGGCTGGAAAGTTCCTTTTAGAATGGCAATATATATACATAGTTTATACAATGTTTAGGCATAACTACTGATTTATGGGTTTGTACGTAATTAACTTCACAGGCTGCTGCTCATGTTCTGGCTCCCCACTTCTAATCCCTGTTCTGAGGACACACCTTTGACAAGCTATTTTCACACCCACTTTTGAAAAAGCCAAAGCTTATTTTAGTTGAGCCAGAACATCCGTGAGGATCTCTGGAAATGTGAAAGCATTCTTTAAATGTTTGTTTTTCAGGTACATTTACTATTTGACTATACATTAATGTTTCTAGGGTATGTTCAGTGTTTGTCAAACAAATGTTTAAGGCATTTATTAAGACATCAGTTTAATAACTGTGTAGGTAATAAGGCTGACACTGAATTAGGGATAATGACTGAAAATGAAATTGAAACATCTGGAAAAGTTTTATGCTTTGTGTCTTCAGGTAAATAATACCTACTATTGTAAAATCTAACTTTTTAATAAAAAAAAATATTTAGAATAAATGCCTAAATCAGAAGTTTTGACAACTGTTTTCAGGTGCAATTTGAAGTTTTATAAGACTTACACAAATGTACATATCCTGTAAGTTCAGCTGTAGGATTGTTTTGATGCAAATTTCTCTTTCTGTAAAAAAAGACTATAGTATGCCTTCAACTCCAGCCACTTACTTGAAGAAGTGGTTACTGATTCTGTTCAGTAAATATTCAAGGCAAACAGTTTAAATCTGTGGTGTTTCAGCTAAGTAAATTTTCTAGAAGTATACTTCCAGTAATCACCAGGGGTGGACCACTGAAAGGAAAAATAATGACCTTTTGTTCCTGAAGGTACTTTGCCGTGTTTTGCTTGAATCGGAATCAGTGTTAAAAGGCTTATCTATTGCTTTCATAGAGACATATTTTCATTTCAATTCTTTGTGATTTTTCTCCCATTACTGTGAAATTACAAGTCATCTGGTAGACCTGAAGAGCGAGCAGTTATAGTTTACTATGAACACTTTGTTTTGGTTCTTTTCTTTAAATGCAATATAGGTACATTTTATGGTCTTTATTGTGGAAGATGTGTGATGCGCCTTTACTCTAATAGCTCCAAAGGAACAGCAAAGTGAGTTCTTTGGCAGGTGCTCCTGACCAAATCCTCTGGTTCTGGGGCTACTTGTTCTTTTAAAGAACTTGTTTTCCTAGATTTTAAAAAATCAAGATCCCCTGTGGAATGATAGCCTAGCTTCCAAGACTGTAAGTCATCAGATAATTATTCCAGATAGTGAAAAAGTACTGGTGTTATCTGGGTGTATAATAAATCTAGTTCTAACGGGAATTCATGTTTGTCTCATGCTCTTCCAGTTCAGGAGAAGAATATGGAATGAGGTACAGGTCCTGTCATATAATATTCTAGCTTTCTCTTTGATCTCTTAACGCCAATTTTGACCACATTACTGCCAAAAAAGCAAGTCATGTTATTTTGCCTGTCTCCAGCTGTCTGTTCCCGCCACCTCTCTTGTGTCAGCACTGGTGATTGCTCAGCTGTTCTGGGAAAAAATAATAATCTGGGGAGGCAGGTTGAGTTTTTAGTCAGTTCAAAGGACTGACATAACTGGTGAGCTACGTGGTTTAAGTATTGACATAGCAAAGGATATGCCTGGCAAAAGAGAAGAAACTGAGGACTGTCTTTCTGGTGGCAGCATGGGCTGAGATCACACAAATCTCAATGCAAGTTTACAGAATGAAAAAACTTCCTTAAAAAAGCTTTTGATGGAATTTGTGAGTGTTTGCTAAACTCTGGAGTTTAGCAAATGGCAACTGCTTAATTCTGTTGATATGTGCCACTTGTTATTTGTGTTTTCAATCTTCTTGTTATCTGAAGATTTCTATTAGAATGAGTCAATTAAGCAGTCAGGCTTGGTTTTCTTTATCAAAGTATGCTGATTCAATTGATTCACTGGTATGTAGGAATTTGCAAGAGAAAACTAAGATTTTGCTTTAAGTTCTGAAAATGCTGAAGCTCAATTTTTCTGGTGAAGTTAACAGAAGGAAGAATGGAAATTCTTTCTTGTACTCTTGATACCTTCTGGTGGTACAGTTTGCTTTCAGAGGAGCCTGGTTGTCATGGGAGACACAGTGGGAAATGTAGTGTTTTGAGCTAAGGACGTTCTGTAGCATCTATCTGTTGAACTCTGTAATAGGGACATTATCAGTGTATAACAGGATACTAAATAGCAACTGGACTTCTTAAATCATTATATGTTTGGGTTTTTTGTTACTAAATGCTTAAAGATTAATACTAAAGAGTGAAACGTGCAGTTTGAGTCACTAAGTAGTAGCCATTTTTAAAGACAGAATTAGAAACAAATAAAAAATTCGTACCCTTGAACCTCAAAGTTTCCTGTATAAGCCAATTCAGCTTTAGCTGATTTCTTTCTATTCATATGATCACTTTTATCAGTTGTTGAAGAAATTATCCTGCATAAGCATGAAATATTGAGAAAAGTTGTGGGTTTCTAAATATCTATCAGGCTGATTTTCAAATAATCAGAAGCTGGGAGAAAGCCTGAGGGATGCTTGCTTATGTCTTGCTTTTCATAGTGACAGCGTGAATTGTTTGCTGTAAATTTTGAGTTTGGGTCTGTTTTCTGAAATGAAGAACTGTCTGGGTTTTTTTGTTTGTTTGTTTGTTTTTTTCCTATAGAATAATAACTATTGCTGCATAATGTATGCACGCAAGAGTTACACACTTATTTCAAACCTGTGAAGGAATAAATCTGCTCTAGATCCAGATATCTGAGTATTCTTGAGTTTGTACTCAAACCATTTCACAAAAGTTGCCAAGATGGTTGGAGACAAGATACTGAGCCAGGCAGGTCCTTGACATGAACCAGTATGGCTGTGCCTTTGGAGGTTATCTGATCCAACAACCCACTACCTGTCATGTTGAACATTCAAATATTTATAGCTATTGTGAGGTTTTCTTGTGTTGGTTGTTTTTTTTGTTTGTTTGTTTATTTGTTTTTAATTTTCTTCTCTCATATTTTCCTTCTAGTTGGGAATACTGATGGCGAAACATGATGAGATGAGGTTGTGTTAGTCATGGCACTCAGTTATGTTGCACATGCCTGAATCTTGAAGCTAGACAGTTCTCCTAATTTCCGCAATTCTGAAAAAGCCTGACTGACTCTGTTGTAATTGGGATCATAGTACTTACTATAGATTATGTAATTTAATGCTTAAGCAGTAAGTAAGTGATGTTGGCTTGAAAACCACACTAGAAAATTTTAAAAGCAAGAGGGTCATCATCTTTTGTACCTGAACTTCACAGAGGATTTTAAAGAATCAGGCAGTTTAATGTGGATCACTAGCTCAAATTGTGGAGTCTTGCTTTCAACTGTTGAGGCTTTCCTCCAGTCACCAACATATTGGAGGGCAGGAATTTTATTTCTTCCTCCTACTTATCCAAGTACAGATGAATAAGTAATATTAGTATATAAAAGAGAGAAAACATAGGTTGACCTGCTTCTTATAACACTTCAAATAAAAGCTATGTGGAGCAAAAAAAAAAATCTTACACACTTGTTGATTAGAATTTTTGGGAAGTAAAATGATTAGTTGAATTATCCGTATAATTAATTCGAAGAACTGCAGCAAATGCTTTTTAGTAAAACATGCTAGATGAAATTTATGCAATTAAAAAAGTTAATCTATACATTTCTCTTCCCTGTCTTTAATGTCTAATATGATTTTCATAGTTTCTTTCAGACCTCATCAAATTATTTTCTTTTAGCATGTTTGTATTTTAAGTTAAGGATTTAAAAAACTGCTTTATTTTCCTAAATTCAGAACTTAGAAGATTCTGTGCAAGGAAACATAAGAGCTGTGTCATAACACTAACTGCAATCTACCTTTGCAAAATCTGACAGAGGTGATTATCACGGTAAAATGGATTCTAAATTCATTGGAGTGCTAATATTTTCTTAAGATAATATTGAATTTTATGAAAATAATAAAAAAGTTATGCTGGATTTCAGAGTTAATAAAAGCTTTGAATATGTTGCTGTGTTATCAGCTGCTATATTACATCAGAGGATTCTGTATCACATCAGGGAATATTGGATTTGCAATAGGACACTAAATGTCAATGTAATATAAAATTTGCACAACTGGTATTTTTTTTCAAGTTGGTAATATAATAGACTAATCGAGTGAATGATTTTTACATTTTGTCAGTAGCTTAAGAGTAATGAAGAGGCTCATCTTGGTTGCTTAAATTGAAACTGAGTCACAGAATAGTATCATCCTGGTCAGTCCTAGTTCTACATCGTCTTAAGCAAAGGAAGGGAAAGGAAGATTCATACATTGTGTCTCTGTATTTTCATGTGGTATTTTCATACCTTAGAAATGAAAGATGTAATAGATATCTGATTTTCACATTCTAAGGAATCCTTAAGATAGTGGGGATCTTGAAGGATTTTTTTCTCCTCTCTAAGCAGAATACTTCACTATACGAGGGACAACTTAATGATGGCCCTGAATTCAAGGATTAAAATTGTTGCTCGTTTTATCATAGTATTACTAGCTGTTAAGCATCAGCCATTTAAAATGTAAAAATGTTAAATGAAATCAAAACAGGACAAGCAGCAGTAAAATTTCAACTCGGCCCCCAAAGTAGAAACAGATGATTGATTCATCTGTGTAAGGGTAACACAATGTTATTTAAGGGTCAAAGAAAGGATTCTGTTTAGGATGGCTCATCCTTCTTTTCCATTCCCTTGGTTTACCAAGCAAGACATAAAATTTAAAACTCAGAAGTTGTGAGTTTCGTTTCTCAAGATTATGACTTCAGTAAAATAATTGTGAAGGTATTGATAACTGAGAACATATAAAATACTTAATACAGTCATGGACATGAAATTTCCTTCAGAGAACTGTGTGGAGTACACCCATGAATGTAAACTTCCATTAATAATAGCCATAGCTAAGATTGTGTGTGCTTTTGAAGAAAACCCCAGAATCCACCACTACAACAACTATCCAACACCGCCCCCCAGGAAACCCAAAACCCAAACTTTCATTATATCCTTGCTTGCAGTAACCAAACTGTAAAAATTTGGACTGAAATATTGCATGAAAAATATTGACTATAGACATAAAAACATTTCAAGAACACCAAGTTTAAGTGGTTCCACTGTTTCTAAAATAGAAGATCAGAAAAAAATCTGGTTTCCATCTCTATATAATTTAATCTGACGAAACAGACTTTTATCTAACCTTGTATGTATCATTCAACATGGTCTAGGGTGAGGTGTCCCTGCCCATGTCAGGGGGGTAGGAACTAGTTGATCTTAAGGTCCATTCCAACCCTAACTATTCTATGATTCTAGATCATAGTGTTAAGGATACCTATTGTCTTATTAAGCTAACAGTTCCACGCAAAATGGAAAGTGAATCAAATCAGCCAACAGACTGATGGTATGGAAAATACCTTTGAAAAGGGATGATAAGATTCCTCTTGCTGAACTTCTGAACAGATGATGACAGACACTGAGGTTCGAACACCTACACTGGACTCCATCTATATGAAAAGCAGTGGCATTTCCAGGGGACAGATTAATATAATGCAAATTGGAAAATTAAGTTACAGACTGTGCTTCTACCTTCACCAAAAATGTAGCATTTGATGTAGGGAATTGTGTACCCTCAAATTATGGTAGGATATGCAGCAAAAATACATTAATTTTATTTTGGATTTGGTTTATATGGGTTTTTTGGGGGTACATGTGCTCTCTTTTAATTACTGGTAAACTTCAGAAACTTTGGATCACACCTACAATGTCTGCCCCATATATTTGTTAATCTGCTCTGTTTTCATTCCAACAGTCCCTGTTGAAATGCTGTCAAAGTGAGGTTTTGTGCCAGAGTGTTCCTCTTTTGAAAGTAAAAAGCATTCACTTCACAGTTAGAAATCTTTTAAAGAAAAAACTCATTTGATGCTGGGGTACCGACAACCCTAGCCCAGCCAGCAGTAAATACAGACTATTGAACATACGCTTTCCTGGCTAGCAGTCAGACTTCTTTAGCAGAGATTCTTTTATGCACACACTCCCTTTGAGCTAATGGAATAGTGACAACATGTTTTCTAAAGAAAACCTGTGTATGAAAAAATTGCTTAGACATGCATAATCTTTTTTCAAGAAGCTGTCAAGGACTTGTATTGATGCTTGATGGTATGTTATTAACATGCTTACAAAAATAATCTAAAGGCAGTAGAGCAGGGCTGTTTATATTATTTGTGGTAATATTACCATTACTAATTACATTATATAGTAATACTCACTGATACAAATCAAGTTCTGACAATGTCAGGATTAGTGGGGGATGGTATAACAAAACAGGATTTCAGACCTTTGAGTTTAGTTTGGCGTTCTCTTGTAGAAAAATGCATTTTTTATCTTATTCATTAACATGAGTGGGACATGTCTGCTATCCAAATTACTGCAAAGACAGCATTATTTTGTTTCTTCTTTTTTCCCTCTAGGCTTGGCTTTTGTAGAATTAAAAAACTGTAGAAATTGAAGACTATATTGTTTATTTTTAAAAAATAGTCACATTTGTTTACCTATTAGAAGCACAACAGGGAAGGTGTCACTTCTTTTCTTAATATGGAGATAATAGATGACAATGGGATCAATACAGATCATAAAGATATTTTAGGGTATGAATAGCTTAAGGAATATCTTAAGGAAAAAAAGAATAACCTGGGGAACTGCAGGCCAGCCAGTCTCACCTCTGTGCCTGGCAAGGTCTTGGAGCAGATCCTCCTGGAAACTATGCTAAGGCACATGGAAAATAAGGGAGTGATTTGTGACAGCCAGCACGAATTCACTAAGGGCAAATCATGTCTGACACATTTGGTGGCTTTCCACAACAGGGTTACAGCTTGTTGCGTAAGGGAAGAACAAGTGATGTCATCTACCTGGACTTGTGCAAACCTTTTCATATTGTCCTGCACAACATCCTTGTCTCTAAACTGGAGAGACACTGACTTCACAGATGGAACACTTGGTGGAAAAGGACTTGGCTGGGTAGTCACACTCAAAAGAGTTGTCAACAGCTTAATGTCCAACTGGAAACCAGTGAGTGATGAATGGTGTCCCTAAGGGGCTGGTATTGGGACTGGCATAGTTCAATATCTTTGTCGGTGACACGATCAGTAGGATTAAATGCACTCTCAGCAAGTTTGCTAACAATGCTGCACCACTGTGTAGTGCAATCAAAACACTGGAGGGAAGGGATGCCATCCAGAGGGACCTTTACAGGGTCTGAGGTGTACTCATGCGCACCTCATGAAGTTTCTCAAGGCCAAGTGCAAGGTCCTGCATCTGGGTAGAGAAAATCCCAAGTACAAATCCAGACTGGGTGGGGAATATGTTGAGAGCAGCCCCGAGAAGGACTTGGGTGCATTTGTTGACAAGAAACTCAACATGACCCAGCAATGTGCATTTGCAGTCCAGGAAGTGAACACTAAACTGGGCTACATCAGAAGAAGTGTGATCAGCAGGTCAAGGGAGGTGATTCTTTCCCTCTTCTCAACTCTTGTTAGACACCACCTGGAGTACTGCATTCAGCTCTGGGGACCCCAACATAAGAAGGACATGAACCTGTTGGAACAAGTATAGAGGAGTGCCACAAAAGTGATTACAGAGCTGGAGCACCTCGCCTATGAAGACGGACGGAGAGAGTTGGGGCTGCTCAGCTTACAGAAAAGGAGGCACAGGGGAGACCTTATAGCAGCCTTCCAGTACCTGAAGGGGGCCTACAAGAAACCTGGAGAGGGACTTTTTATTAGGTTCTGTAGGGATAAGACAAGGGGGAATGGCTTTAAACCGAAACAGGGTAGGTTTAGATTAGTTAATAGTAAGACATTCTTTACTACGAGATTGGTCAGGCACTGGAAGAGGTGGCCTCAACAACCTGTGGATGCCCCATCCCTGGAAGTGTTCAACGTCAGGCTGGATGAGGCCTTGAGCAACCTGGTCTAGTAGAAGGTGTCCCTGCCTATGGCAGGGGGGTTGGAACCAGATGAACTTTCAGGTCCTTTCCAACTCAAACCATTCTATGATTCTATGATTCTAATCAGCCTTTCACAGATGAAGCAGGCAGCTGTGTTAATTGTATTATTAAGTATGTAATGGGTTAAAACTCTCAGCAACCCCTTCCTCTCGTAATATTAGCATTGGTATATGAACTGGGATGAGATTTGTGACATTCAGACAGAAGAAAAAATAAGATTAGACTAGAAACAAGATATATGAATAATTGAATAGGAATGTCTGCAACAATGTAGGTTCTTTATGCAAATCTTGACAATTTTTTTTTTTTTTCATTTTGTGAAGGGAAAAGTTACTAACTGGGCTCCATCAATCATATCCTAGGCATTATAATCAGGGTTATTTCTAAAGTTTGTTTCAAGCATTGCTTTGTTTCTTTGATATCCTGATGGTCTTCATTAGTATTACTTTGTCACTGTTCTTTATGGTGAAAAAAATAAACTGATCACAATAAAATCTCTCTGATTTTCTTCTAATTATTGTCAGAAGTTAACATTTATTTTCTTTGAATGGCATCAATAATTAACTGTACCACTCTTCCTCAAAGGCTGCTTCTCTCTTCATAGCTTGTTCACTTCATAACAGAGAATTACCCTGCTACCTGTGCAAATCATTACAAGAAAGTCTCAGTGTATATTTATTCTCAGCATGGTTTTGAGCTTATACAATTCAAAGGTTTTGAATCAAAGCATAAAATTGGGAAAAAAGTAGTAGACTGAGTCATAGTGCCAATTTGAAAGCTGAATCACATTTACCTTTGGGATTTTAGTAAAATGCAGCTTGGTATGACTATGAGTCTTCCTGACAGACTAACGTCCCCTTCTGAGGTGCAAAGGATTGTCCTTTGCAACATAATATGCAGCCTTTGAAAGAAGAGAAAATGCAAGGGCAATTTTACTGCTTTTAAAGAGAGATTCTATCTCACTTTTTTTTTTTTTTGTGTGTGTGTGTTTATAGATGTTGTCATTTAGCATTTAGATATATCTGAAGAGTAAAAAAAGTGTTTTTTTTTTCAATTGCATATAGTTTGCTATTGTAGTGCTGCAGCTGCTGAAAGAATCTGTCCCCTAGATATTACTGTCTTTTCATACAATTGACCCTTCTGTAGTTTCACCTGAAGAGATTTTCAGTTGTAAGAGGTGATATACAGACCTTCATCATCCATTTTTGTCTCAGCGTATCAACAGAATAGCTGCAGTGCCATGAACGACAGTGCAAAGAGCCATTCAACTGTTGGTCAGGTAGTGGTTTAAATCCTTGATCTTTTTGAACTTAAGAGTTACTAATAAGTATTCTACTTGTGTATTTTTCATAGATAAATCACACCTACTTTGAGCTAAATTGAAACCACGAATTTATTTCATGTAGGAGTAATCCACAAAAGCCTAAGTAGTGCTCGTCAGTTTCTCAAGAACCACACATAATTCTTTGTCTTAAAATCATAGAATAGTTAGGGTTGGAAAGGACCTTAAGATCATCTAGTTCCAACCCACCTGCCATGGGCAGGGACACCTCACACTAAACCCTGTCAACCAAGGCTATGTCCAACCTGGCCTTGAACACTGCCAGGGATGGAGCATTCACAGCTCCCTCTGGGAACCCATTCCACTGCCTCACCAGCCACATAGTAAAGAACTTCCTCCTTATCTAATCTAAACTTCCCCTGTTTAAGTTTTAACCCATTACCCCTTGTCTTATCACTACAGTCCCTAATTAAGAGGTACTCCCCAGCATCCTTACAGGCCCCCTTCAGATACTGGAGGCCTGCTATAAGATCTCCACACAGTCTTCTCTTTTCCAGGCTGAACAGACCCAACTTTCTCAGCTTATCATCATACGGGAGGTGCTCCAGTCCCCTGATCATCCTTGTGGCCCTCCTCTGGACTTGTTCCAACACTTCCATGTCCTTTTTAT
>WYDI02039159.1:0-10943 GCA_009867235.2 Psittacus erithacus
ATTGGTTGCTATTTTGAAACACTGTTACTTTTGCTACAAACATTGTTACCTTCACCTTACTTTCATGAGGGCCGGAGTAGTTCCCTATTTCAATTCTTTTTGCTCCAGCCCACATCTCCCCCTCTTTATTTTTTCTGAAATTGCTTTAGATGACCCTACTTGAGCAGGGGATTTGGCATGCTGTTTCCCACAGGTTTGGGTTAGAAGGGTTGCTTGAAGATCATCTAGTTCCACCCCTCTGCCATAGGCAGGGACATCTTCCAATAGACTAAGTCGCTTAAAGCCCCATTCGGCCTTGCCTTGAACACTTCTAGGGATGGGGCATCCACAACATCTATCACTTAATATTGTCTTAGAAATTCTGTTAATAGATTAATGCCTGAAATTTTGGTGTACTAGATTCAACACTAGAGTTTGTAACACGTTAACAGAAGCAAGATGGGATTTGCTTTAGAAGGAAATCACTGAATCCAATACTCTGATGAAAAGTTATCAAAGAAAATGACTTGGAGTCTTGTGCAGCTAATGTGGCACTTTCTTTGTTGAGCTGACCATATTTTCTTTTCTTTCTCCCTGATGTTCCATAAACACATAAAAAGAAGTGTGTTATCACCATGCTGAGCAGAGGCCTCTTTGGATTTGTCTACTGGTTGGAACAGTTATGTAAGCAATTCCTTGTCATCAAAGGAATTAAAGAAGATAGAGGCCTTTTTCTGTGTAATTTGGATTACCTAGTGCTTTCTAATATAATAATCTTTCAAATTCCAAAACATTTTCAGTCTTTCTGGTGTCTTGGAAAGAAAGTGTGTGGTGATGTAGGCTATCTGCAGTTAGTGTATTCTTGCTGGTGAACCATTCTTCGTGCTACTGTGGCTCTGGGATGGCTTATGAGAGTATGCCAGGAGGGTAATTTTGATGGCATAAAGTCAAAACTGCTATTTTCCATTCCTGCCATCAAGTAGTCTGGGATTTTTAGTATTTCCTGCCTTTAAGGTAAGTAATTTCTCTTTAAGTCTGTGTACAGTAACTGTCTGGTTATTCTTCTGAAACAGCAAGAAAATAAATATTCTGGAGAATGACAATATACAACAAATGTTTGAATATGGTTTGTTTGGAGGACTGTTAATGTTCTGCAGGACTCACTGATTTATTTGAGTTACTCTGCTGGTAAGATATCTGTTTCTTATCCTTTACTTCAGCAGTCTGTACAATAACAAATTGTCTTCAGGTGCTCACACTCATTTTTAAAGGCAATAGGTCCTGAGAAATTAACAATGCACACTATTTATTGTGCTGTTCCCAAATCCTCCAATGCATGCATGCTGCAGCACTCTTTCTGCTGTGAAAAAGAATGCCTGTTGAGCAGATACCCTTTTGAAAACCTCCTGCCTAAATCTGTAATAATATTATCACTCAAAATGAAATTATGAAGAAATATTCACAGCTTTAGGGCTTTTTGAGGATGAAAAATCTGTTGTATGTATTAACTACTGTCACATTAGAACATTAGAAACTTTGTTAATGGTAAACTGAAAGTGAAGAGTGGCAAAAGTACAGGTGACAAGACATTTGTTTTGATGGGTAAGGTTGTATTCACTGCTTTAAGACAAGAATCCACTTAATCACCAAAAAACTAGCTAAATGAAAGAGTCACTCAGCTCTGAGCCATATCTCAGTGTGCCTTGATAAGAAAGTCTTCTAAGCATGAGCAACAACATAAGTAGTCATATGCCCAAAGTTTTCAGTGTTGAAATAATAGATTGAAATAGAATAGAAAGTCAAAAGAATGACACAGGAAAAAAAAAGCCCAAACCAAAAAAAACCACCATCACCCAACAGCTGCAGGCTTTCTCCAGATTTTATGGTCTCGATGTATATACTAACTATACTAACTTCATTCTTGCAGAATATTAATTGCACTGCCTTATTTGAGATTGACCACAGGGTCTCATATCTGAGGTGAGCATTACCTAAAATCAGCTCCACAGAAATACACTTCTGTGCAAGTGCAGCAGAAATGCATATTCCCTGCTCTGAGACTGCCTAACAACAGTGGCTGGTATAGGTTTATATCACTGCTTCATGGATTAGTCCCTGGAAGGAACTGTGTGTAACAGGCATGGTATGATTGCTTCCATCTCCTATCATTGCTCTCACTAGGGGATGGTGAGAGCTTTTAAGCAAAAAGTGCTGTTAAAGAGTTGTTGATAATATTCCCCAAACTATCACAATGGTTTTGATTTTCCAACCAATTTAGATTCAGTGTCTAAGTAAGTACTCTAAAAAAAATGGCAAATCTCAGATTGAAAGTCAGAGTGCCTGAAGTTTCTGCTGCCTTTCATACAGATTTTGCAATAAAATTTTTCGACTTTTCTGTAAAAATAATTTTCCTTTTTTTTGTATACCTACTCTGAACCTGACTCTCCCTTTCCTCTTTTTTGATTTCAGATCAAGCAGAAGTTGTATTTTGCTGGACAGGGAAGTAAGAATCAGCTGCAATTACAAGCTAAAGGTGTGAACAATTCTTTCCTTTACTGCAGCCACTCAGCTGTAGTTAGATATAAACGGCAAATAAGTGGTGCTGTAGAAAATGTGAATGTTTAGTGATGATCCAGGAATCTTCTACAATGCCCTACCAAACCATGGTCCATGTTGCCATAAACTCTGTATCTGAGGTTATTAGAGTAGAAAAGAGGTAACCAGGAGAAATAAATATCAAAAAGGTTCATTTTGTTAATGTGAGGAACAATGAATCTCTAGTATTATAGACCTTGTAGAAGTGAGTATTCACATTTCCAGGTAATATATGCTGCTGGTTTTACTTTGAAATCAATAGCTCTGTATGAGTCAAGTTATCAGCATGAATGAATTTGTTCTGTGACCTAATAAAAAAGATCTTATTCTCTGATAAATGCAAGAGCAGTTTGCAAGGATTTTGTGATCAGTCTATTGACTGCCTTTCATCTTTTCTTTAGTGACTATTCTACAATAAAGATTTTATTGAATGTCCAGTTTGAATGTAATTAAAATACTAGTGTACTTCATGTACCTTTTTTAGTAGCAGAGCGAAAACATAAACTGCGCAGCAGAACACCTTTTTAAACCAAGGACCTTATTTCCAAATGTACTAAAAAATAGGAGGGAACTGGAACTTCACAATGTGAGCCGATAGAGGCTTATCATGTTTGAAAAGCAATTCCTGTATGTTTAAATATTTAGGTTAATGTGGCCCTGTGCTGAAGATAACCGCTGGAAATCTCCCTATGCACATGAATGAATGCACACCTAAGATGTATTTGCAAGAAGAAATAGCTACAGAGTGATGTTCTGGATGCAGATGTAGCAGTCAATTTTCTCCTTAGTAGCTGGTTCAGTCCTGTGTTTTCAACTTTAGCCTGAGAACAGCACTGATAACACACCAACGTTTTTAGTTTTTGCTAAGTAATGTTTACTCCGATCAAGGACTTTACAGTCTCATGCTCTGCCAGTGAGGAGGGACACAGGATGCCAGGAGGAAGCACAGAAAGGACGCCTGAGCCAAACTAGCCAAAGGGGTATTCCATACCACAGCCTATCATGCCCAGTATATAAGCTAGGGGGAATTACCTGGAAGGCCCAGATTGCTGCTCAGGTTGGGCTGGGTATTGATCTGTGGGTGGTAAGCAATTGTATTGTGCATCAGTGGTATTTATTGTTGTCTTTTCCTTTTTCCCTTTTAGTTTTATATTGTCATATTCTCTTCCCTTGTTATTTCCCTTATCGTTATTATTATTGGTGGTAGCAGCAGTGGTTTGTGTTATACCTTAGTTACTGGACTGTCCTTATCTCGACCCGTGGGAGTTACCTTTTTTTGATTCTCCTCCCTGTCTCTCCAGGAGAGGGGTGGGGAGAGTGGGGGGAAAAGAGAATGGCGGGAGTGAGGAGCAGCTGCATGGTTCTGAGTTACTGGTTGGGCTTAAACCAAGTCAGAATTGACTGCATGGGTTGGGGTTTTCAAGGGCAGAATGCCAAGCTGTGTAACTTTATTAATCTTTATTTCTCTCAGCTTAGTGCTTTTTCTTTTTCTCCTTTGCAAACATTACCACTGACAGATTTAAATTTTTTTCTTTGTAACAATTAAAAATGCCAACTAGTCCAAACTAAGACACTTAAAAGGCCTCAGCAGAAAGTCACCATCTCCAAGGCAATTTTTTGGTTCTAATTATGTTTTAATGAGTCTCTTTTACCCATTAGTTGAAAATCTATTATGAACAATTCCTGAAAATATATGAAGGTTTTTTAGGTTGTGACCTTTTGTCATTGATCTTATTATTATTTTCTAACCAAAGTAGGAAAATGTACTGTATCAGCATCTTCCAGTGTTATTATTTCTCTGCAGAGCATCTTGCATTTTTTATAATGAATAGTATTCTCTTTCATTCTCTTGGAGCGATTTGTTGGTTCATTTCTTTTCCTTAGCCTGAACTCATGTTATCATTATAGCCATGCAGTTATGGTGAGAAACATGTATACAAAGTTATTATTTGTGTTTTGCCAGATGCCTGATTATCTAGCAATATCATTAGATGTGTATTATTAGGGATAAATCTAGTTGAATCACATTCCATTCTTATGAATGATATGAATATTGTGCAAAACCCTCACATTCTTCATATTGTTTTTTCCTGTCAGTCATATGGAAGATTTTAGTTTTATCAAGTTAATTTCTAATGTTTTCCTATGTTGTATCCACTGGCATCCCTCTGCTGTTTGAGAAATATTCAGACAAATGTATTTTTCCTATTTAAAATAATATTAAAAGGCCAGTTTCAGGGGTATTGTAAACATTAGTTAAGTCTGAAATGCCCATGGAAGGCACTAGTTATTTTCTCGTATCTTCCTTTTCCTTCACTTCTGTAGGAATCCATGTGATTATATTTTGTATGGATTTTTACTACTTCTTCTTGGAGGGATTTATGCTCACCTATCTGCTGATCCAAACTAGTTATTTCTTTTCTACTTTGTGCTACTAAGAACACCTGAGCAGTTCAGTACTATTACATGATTACGGTTATTTCTGGCATTAAGCCCTGGAGGAAGTATGCTTGTGGGAAAAATTTATGTGAGAAACTAAAGACAAGCATGAGATTCTCCCTCACTACGAAGAGGCTTGGAAAAAAAACAAAAAAACCATTGAAAGGGTTCTACCTCAAACTGTAAAGTTTTTGTGATCTTGGTTGTGCATTTGTCACTGAGTTGTATGTCACTTTTTACCTTTTCAGTATTCAACAGAATCCTCCTACTTAAAGGAAACTTATATGCTGTCCATGAAGATATGTGAGTCTAGCCACAGATACCAAGATTTTCGTTTCTTCAGCTTGTTACAAGGATAAGGAATCCTTGCTGTGTTAACAAAATGTAAAATGATGGGTGTAATAATTAAGAGGTGAAACCAGCCAAAGCTATATAAAATGGTATTTCTGTGTGTGCCTGGCATTAGTGTGTGCCTGGTGTTTCTGTGTGTGTCTGGCATTAGCGTTAATGTGTGAGTTTGTTTTCCTGTGGAAAGAAAAGCTTTTAAGTCTAGATGCCTGACACATCTAGCTCGAGGTTGAGGCTGGATAAATAAGCTTCAGAAAAGCAAGATGATAAAATTGTAAAGTATATTTGAATATTTTAATTTTTTACTGGGAAATTGCTGTGCTTCTCTCTGCTACTGGTGATCAGCTAATTGTGGGAATGAGCTTTAGGTTTTCAGGCTGCTTATGATTTTTAATGATGTTGTCCAAGAGCTTGCCTTCTGAAAAAAGCACGTGTGTCTTTGAAAAGACCCATAACTGATGTTAATGAAGAGGTTCTCCCCAAGAAATTTCAGGTCTGACATGAGATGGTATCAGGCTTCACTGAAATGAAACTTGGTCTCTAATCTGAAGCATCTAATATTTGTTCAGAAATGTAGGAGAAACAAGGATTCGGTGATTTTTCCTTCCACATATGAGAATTTAGAGCTGCAAATACTTTTTTCCTTATTTTTTCATTATCAAGTAAAAAACTGAGTTCACTACTGATACAAACACATTCAGATTTTGTTGTACATAGTCACTAAGATAACTGCAGATATTCAAATTAGAAGCTTAGGCCTAAGACAATCAAAAAAAAAGTTGTAAATGCAGTTTTAATTTTATCACTAGCTTTTTCCAGTATGGACATAATAGGAAAGACATGATAGAAAAATGTCTGTCATTGAAACATAATAAAAATCTTCTATATATATATATATACATTTAATCACTTATTAAGATTACAGGATCCAGTGGCAATTTAAAGTATTTGTTAGCTTTTTTCTATAATCAAACCAGCCTATGTTATTGCTTGCAGTCATGAAATTTTTAGTGAACACTGTTTTTTTAGAACATTAGTGATTCTGAATTGTAAATGTATTTATAGTTGCATATTACTGGGAAAAGTGAATCTCCTTAAACAATAGTGATATTCAACTAGATCCAATTATATTGCTCTGACATTAAGATATAACTATATTACCAGACTGTTTTGAGATAAATTGAATGTTTTGCAGCTGTTACAGTTTGAAAAGCTGAGCTGAGATGCTGTGAACATCCACTGTGCGCTTTGCAACGTTACTTGAGATGACTTTAATCTTGCTTCGCATTGCCTGAATGGCTAGATGTATGCCAATAGCAACCTGTATCATTTAACCAGTGCCTTTATTTAAACATACAGTAATCTTTGTTTTGTATTAATCTCTAACATACAGGTGTAATTTAAAGACCCACGAATATTAGTGTCACATGGCCAGAGTTCTACAAATTCACTGAAAAAATTTAGCAGTAGGGATAGCTGCTCACTAATGTCAAATACGTGCCATTACTTCAGACATGGTTTACTGCAGTAACTGGCCACTGTTACATCACTTTATATCCAATCCAAACCTCAATGCACAGAGCCACATGAAGAAGCCTAAATAAAATAGGGATTTTGTATCATGTGATTCTGTGTTCTTTTTCTTCCTTATATACCTTGTCCAAATATTTAGCTTGAATAATCTTTTTGAATGGAGAAGAGTTAACAAAAGAAGGGGTTAGACTTTGGAAATAAGAAATCATTGATCCTTACTAGTTAAGGATTTCTTCATCTTCCTAAAAAAATATATATATGGAGAATCGTTATACTTAGATATTGCTTTGCTTATAGCTGAATAAGATGTGTGTAATATTCTATAAAATATACATTATTTTTGTCCCATGAAGTAGTTTATATGGATGATGTAATTGCTTTATATAACACTCAATATTTGAAATGTGGATACCTTTACTTAAAATACTAATGCAAAATAAGATGGAGTTGGAGGAGTAGTATATATTGAGAAGATGGCAAGCAGGTTGGCTGCAGATTTTTCATGTATTTATTAATAAGCTTTTTTGTGTCATTCATTACCATAGAAACAGAGTCTCATGCAATCATACCCTCATTCTTCACTTTTCTGAAGGTAAACAGATGGGAACTGAGATGCAGAAATTAAAAGACTAAAAACTGGATTTCATACTAGAGACAGTACTAAAATCCTGATCTCCGGCATCCTGGACTTAACCTAAACTCATCTATCCTTTCACTGTAAGACAAAGTAATTAATTACTTATTTACCAAAGTAAATGAATAATAATGCTTTTCATTCTTTAGTGTTTTCCAAATTATCTCAAATTGACTGATTTACTTATGTCAGGTAAAATAGAGAGACAGCTTCTGCTATTTGAAATATATTGAGTGAATCTTCTAAAAAAGTTTTCTCAGAGTTCCAAATGAGGTCTTCTGCCTCTGTGTGAGGATGTAGAAAACACTGGATAAAACTAGAAGTGTCACAAGAAGTTCTACCCTTGGGTAACGTGGAGTGTCCCTGTTGAAAGCAAAATATCTGATTCAGATGAACATGAAGGCAAAATTACCTAAAGCCGTGGAAAAATAGATACAGTGTTAATAAATTCACAAGCCAAGTATCTTTTTTTGGTAGTAATATTCATACTAGTACTAAATAAATTTTACCCTAGAAAATTTAACGACTGTATAGTGTAGTCTGGAAGATATGCAGAGAAGCCGACTTTTCTTTATGTGTCACTCTTATAAAATAATCACAAGACAATTTCTTTTCTACACCTATTACATGCTTCTCTTCTGTGAAGTTTACTTTCCTTGGGAAAGTGAAAATTAAATTGGAACATGCCTTAACAATGCACTAATATGTCCATATTAAGTGGATCCACATTCCAACAGTAAGTATTCAAAGGAAATTATTAAGTACTCAAACTGTCAAAACGTCCATGTATGTAAGAGTGTAGTTGATCTGTGCAGGAAAGGGTGCAAAATTCTGTTAAATGCTACCCAGTTTTCATTCTAACTCATAGGGGAAAAAGAACTAGTATTACTGTCAAAGCTAAATATCCTTTGACTACGTCATTATAAGCTCAAAGCAATTTTATAGGCTTTAATAAATTTGCAGGTTTTTTTTTAAATGTTGGGAGTGCAGGATATATATAGATAATCACAGAACAGCTTTGTATTTGCAAAATAAGCTTAATTTCTAAATGCTTGGTGTGAAAAAAGTAGTCTGTTAAGAATGAGCACTTCCACACGAAGAGAGATTCCAGCATGCAAAAATTCCAAAGGTGGAATAAGTTTGAACAGGTTCATCCTTAGTTTGATGTCTGGGAAAAAACGACATTTGGTTCAGGATTACTTCTGCAACACAGACATATATGCAAAGTAAAACAGAGATTCATCTTCACAGAAATAAATGTTTCTGGCTGCAGACAAATAACTAGGCTGTAGATTGGTCTATTGCCTAACAGAAATTGTTCCACAAGGTGGTACAAGAAGCCAGTAAATGCTTCAGACAATGCTGTGAGTAATGGCTGGATTTCATAGTTGGTGGAGTTGCCAGAGAGATGGTCAAAATGCACAAATAAACTGGAGGGGAGTACTATCGACACAAAGGGAAGAGCAGCCTTGCTGGAAGAGCGCCAGCTGAACAGTAGCTATATTGTTTAAGGATGATGTTGCCTAAATAATGTTGTCTGACATACCAAATCTGGGACCAGATGTAGCCAGGTTGAGACCAATTTAGGGCTGAGTATATTCATTTCGATTAGAGGCTGGACTAGAGGCAGGGAAGTACAAGGGCATGTGAGGGGCCTGAGAGTACAGCCAAAGCCTTTGTGACTGGCATGAAATGCCTTTGGTGAGCAGAAGTCACAGGGGAGAAGAGGGCAATAGACTCTGATCTCACGTGCCATGCTGCTTCAAGTGCCGGCACAGCTTGGCCAGCCTGGCTCATGGCTGAACAAGCAGGCAGGCTCATGCCTGTAAGATAGGGAACGTTGAGCAAGGCTTCTCCTGGTGCTGGGTAGCTCTTTGCAAACTGCCGTCAGCAGCCCTCAGAGCCCATTCCAGAGCCATCATCTGTGTTTCCACAGCCCTGCCTGGTTCAGGTAGCCAGGCACCTTGCGTGCAGTTGCACCAGCGGAGGTGAGTTGTGCAGGGAAGAGTTCCTCTACGGTGACTGGGGGGAACTGTGATACAACAAATTAGGGACAGGAAAAGGTAACACCAGAAGAACTGTTCAGATGAGCGCTAATAACGGTTCTTTCAGGTAGGCTTAAAATGAATGAATAAACAGCAAAACAAAAGGAAAAAAAAGAAAAAAGAAACAAAGCAATCCACAAATCCAAACAAACAAAACCCCTCCAAACCCAGGGGAAAAATAGAAAAAGAATTCTGGTGTTTTTCCAAAATCTCTAGCATGGGTAATTCTGAGCAGAGGGAAGGTTGGTGTATGGATACACTGGAAAGTTGTAGCTTTAAGAGTTGTTTGTAACTTTGACTGCTATTTGTAGCAGGCAGCAAGCGCAGGTATGTATAGTCTTCTGGATGTTCCTGGCAGTTGAACCCGCCTTGGCTTACCTGATAAAGCCAACTGCACTGAGTCTCTCTGTGGGTCACCCTGTTAGATGTGTCTGAGGCATTTGTAGACATGACTTAGCCCAAAAAAGCCTGGTGGTGAGCAGCTGCTCCCGGGAACACAGGTGGGAGTCAGCTGGTAAACTGACGCAGCCTCGCACAGACGAGATGCTGAAAGAGAACAAGGGTACAGCTGGTAAAGTACCTCTTGCTGTTTCACCAGGAAAAAGCAAAGCGCAGGAAAGGAGGTGGGAGAGTAGCACAGTCCAAAGGCTAGCTCTACAGTGACACTGACCTTCCCTTGTTGTTTTTTCTACTCACCCCCTTAGGAAACAATGGCATTAAGCTAAGCTCCTGTACTTAGCCCCAACCTCCAGTTCCAATATTGTGCTTCAGAAGTTCAAAGTTATGCTGGAACAGACTGAGTGCTTTTCACCAGCATTCTTTGTGATAAAAAAAATGTAGTTTCCTCAGAAATAAGCTTCATCTGGAATAAAAAGAGATTTTGTTGCATTACAAAAACATTCAGGAAAATCCAAATAAATGTTTAATTTTTGATGAAAAAAATACTAGTCTGGGTCTTCCAATGCTGTGAACTAGCATTTTCATAAAGCCTCATGATGGCTCTGTCAGATGTAGTCACTCATGTCACCCCAAAAGTTGAGCATTTTTTCTAACAAATTCAATTAGAAATTTTGATTTTGACATGAAGATGTTGAATCAATGCTAATCTGATGTTGAAATCCTACAGAAATGCTGTATAAACTCAGCATTTCTGTAGGTTTGGGGTTTTTTTCTAATCATAGAATATCATCATAATCTATTGTTGTGGTTTAAGGCCTGCCACACAGCCCACTCACTGCCCCCCCCTTCCTCCCTCAGCTCCCAGAGGGATGGGGAAGAGAATCGAAAGAATAAAACTCCCACAGGTTGAGATAAGAACAGTCCAGTAACTAAGGTATAACACAAACCACTGCTGCTACCACCAGTAATAA
>WYDI02039160.1:2930-18136 GCA_009867235.2 Psittacus erithacus
GAGCAAGCTGCTCTAGTGGAAGGTGTCCCTGCCCGTGGCAGGGGTTGGAACTGGGTGAGCTTTATGTCCCTTCCAACCCAGACCACTCTGGGATTCTGTACCAGACAGCTGCTTTGCCCAGGGTTTCCTTCCCTTCCAAGGACCTGAGCTGCATTGAGCAGCATCAATTTTTCAAGCGTTTCACCAAAGGAAAGTCAATCTCTGCCAGCACGGAGCATCCCGCGGGACCGTTACCTCTGCTCCGGGAATCTGATTACACGGGCTGCGGCTCCTCAGCCTTGCCGCTGCGCAGCAGCAGCTTACAGAGAGCTTTTCCGGACCTCATTTAACAGCCGCTTTAGCTGCGGTCGCACAAACTCCTCCACCGCCGCCGCCTTCCCCCTGTCGCTCTGCTGCAGCGCGATGCTTCAGTTCAGTTCGCACGGTGGCTTCAGCCCGGCTCGGCTCCTCTCGCTGCCGGGCGCTGGGGGTCAGTGTTCCACCGGCGGTGCCGCCCTGCCCGCCGCCCCGGTACCGGGAGCCGGGTCCAGCGGCTCGGTCAGCCCGTGCTGCCCTCCCCTGCCCGGGGGGACCTCGGCATCAAACAGCCTTTCCTCACCTCCACCAGCCCAGTTGTGCTTCAGGCAGCGAAACCAACCATCCTGACACTGCCATCACCCACTGCATTCCATGAGGCTCAACCCCATCCAAAATTAGACCCAGGGTGCTCTTGCCCTTAGGTAGATTAAAACACAGCCAGCCTCCCTTAGAAAACTCCCAACCAACCCCCAGAAGACCCTCTTTCCTCTGTTAACCCCCAGCAAAGCCAGGCTTGCCGAGCCCAGCTGGCTTTGGCACCAGTGACAGGTAACATTTTGATAAGTGCTGTACATTATTTAACAGAGTTTCTTCAGGGAGATTAAAAATTCTTTGAGTAAATGCAACTCTTCCACACGCACCTGACAATGATCGAAGGGGCTGTTTTACACAAGGCTCATTAAAAATAAAACTGCAGTGTTGATTTCAGCAGCTTAAATTACTTAAGCCGCTGTAATAGGATAAATATTTGATGGTGAAGTTTAAATTTCCACCACTATTATGTTGCTGCTAAAAAGATAAAAGATTCTTTAAAGCCTGCTTGGTGGTCTCCTTTCAAAGGGAAATGGCTGGAAACTTGTCTCCAAACCCGCCTGCAGATATTGCTTTTGGGATGGAAATGCATTCATTTCTTCCCTCTATTGTCTGCAGGTAATAGAAAATTCTTCCTGCTCCCATCAGAACCAATCAGTCCCTGCTAGCAATGGGAACTGCACCCAGCTCTGGGGCAACAACACAAGAGGGATGTGGAGCTGTTGGGGCGAGTACAGAGGAAGTCAGAGATGCTGTGAGGGCTGAAGCAGCTCTGCCCTGGAGCCAGGCTGAGAGAGCTGGGCTGGGTCAGCCTAGAGAAGAGAAGACTCCTTAAGGGGAGACCTTAGAGCAGCTCCATTGCCTAAAGGGGCTACAGGGAAGCCCAGAGAAGCTGTGGCTGCCCCATCCCTGGCAGTGTTCAAGGCCAGGTTGGATGGGGCTTGAAGCAACCTGCTCTGGTGTCCCTGCTCGTGGCAGGGGCTGGAGCTGGATCAGCTTTAAGGTCCTTTCCAACCCAAACCAGTCTGGGATTCTGTGATACAGGGCACCCACTCTCTTGGAGCTGGTGGTGTAGTGCTGTGGTGCAGTGTCTTGGGGTAGGGGCATCTCTGCAAGCCCTCATCACTGCAAAGGTGACACAAGCGACACAGACAAGGAGTTCTGAGGGGCTGAAAATACTTTTCAGTTCTGATTTTACAGCACCTTACCTGAGCTGACCACATCAGCAGATGTTTTTGAACCCAGTGTGAGCTGAGACTTACCTTCAGCAGAGCTGCAGCCCACATGACTGTCAGAGCCCGCTCCTCAAGTGCTGCTCTGTGCATCAGTAGCACATCTCGTGTCAGAGTGCAGCAGCAAGTTTCACAGTCCCGAGCCTATAAATGTTTCTCTTTGCCTTTGAAATGATTGCTCCACAGTGGCACTTTCCCTCTGCATCACAGAATTAACTCTCCTTTTCTATCACTTACCTTGTGATAATGCAATCCATAAAGTTTATAACACCTCAACAATTTAATACTTGGCTCCCAAGAGTCACCAGTTGCTGGGCAAATGAATGACACCTCCAAGGACAGAGCTGGCCCAAGCAGGGGGGCTGTCCCCAGCAGCGATCGCCAGTCTGACATGGAGAAGGTGGCTGAGCCAGGCAGTGCCTTCTTAGCAGCACAAAAAGCCATCAGCATTCTCCTAAGAGGCACCTTCCTCCCTGGTCGCTCCCAGGAGCCACTCCAGGAATGTTATCACAGTTTCATAGCTCCCCAAATTAAAAAGGGGTAATGACAGTTGAAGCACCCTAGAGCATGTGCACCGAGGGCAGTCTCTTGTCCAGTGTCACAAATGCCTTCCAGGAAAGGAGCAAGCTTCACCCAAAAAGCACTTAGATTTGGTTTTTACCCTCCATTACCAGTGCCAGAGGTTATGTGTAAAGAGCTGTAACTGTACCTCAGAGAAGACCTTCTACCAGTGGGGATCCTCAGATAGCATCTATCTCAAAAAAGCAGGGAAAAACAATCAGAGGAGACATGTTCTGTTCATGCAACAGCAAGCAATATTGTTCTGTTGGCAGGATTCACGCTAAGACAACTGCTCCAGTGTCCTAGAATGCTATGCCTTTATGCATTCGTTCCAACTGGGGACTTCATTGCAAGAGGAATGATTCAGTTATCAGCCCTATGAGACTCCAGCAATGAAGCCGGATTTTCATTACAATCTGTTTAAGTATTTCCAACATGCAGCGTGCCTCCATCCAGAGCTCTGTGCTGGCTCTCCTGTGCACTGGCTCTCTTGAAGCTGGTTTTCCAGGAGCAGCTCATTACACAGCACTGCAGTCACCTTCCACCTCTTCGCAGGGTCAGCTCGGAGCTTTGCCCTCCGCACCACTTGCATGTTGTAGGGAGAACGCCGCACGACTGTCCCGACACTATCCAGTGTGTAATAGCTGCACTTCGGAGACAGATTAATCATGTAAGCGGGCAAAGACTTCAGCTAAGAGCTCCTCCACAAGCAGCGAGTGTCTGGGGCTCTTTTCTGCACGCACTGATAGCGCTTAATACTTGAGCAGACTTGGAATTAAATTAAACCCAGGGAGAAAGCGAAGCGCTTACAAGTGTTCTATTAACTCATATAGCTACAAACCCAACTGCCACATCTTGCCACCCCTCTCCTTGGCTCCTGCCGCTCCCAGGGTTGGTGTGCAGCAATGCAGGCTGCATTCTTCACCTGAGTGGTGGCCGTCCCAGGAGTGTCTGTCTATGGACGAGCATTCCCAGCGCTTGCAACGTCTCTACTGTGGGGATGCCTGGCACAGGGCAGAGCTGCAGCACTCAGAAGGGTGGCTACTGCAGTTCCAGCCCTCTCAGATTCTAAGTTTCGCATTAGTTTCTTCCTGTCACGTTTTCTTCATTAAATAACCCTTGCTGGTTATCCTTTACAACTAAAAATCTGCTCCTGAGATGGCCCTTAAGTGGCCAAAAGCTGCTGCCTGCAGACCAGGGATGTTATTTTGACACTTGATTTGATGTGAGGATACATGAACAGAAAGCCACCGATGAATAGAAGAATCTCTCTGTATTCCTTGCTGTCACTCCAGCTAGAAAGCAAAGCTGTCAGCTCTTGCTCTTCAGGGAATCTGAGATTATTCGGACATAAGTTTCCTCATGGGTAGCATACTGGCAGGAACAAAGCAGTAGGGTTCACAGTATGAACAAGTGTCCTACAGCCAGTGGGATCAAAAGCAAGCCCTGAAACAGTGTGTAAACCAGGCTGGGTAGGAAGGATTTAGGAACAATCAGGCTGCATGGGAAATGTGTTCAGATAGCAGGTTCTGCCCCGTGCAGACAATAGCAATGCTTGAAAAGCTGCTACAACACATGGCTGTGATTTTGTCATCCTGCTTAATAGGAAAAGCCACCAAGTTCCCAGGTAGCTCTCAGAAATGTGCCTGACCAGCTCCCTGTCCCTGCGTGTGTCCATACCCTCACCAAGGCTTGGCATTGCTTCATGTCCTGCAGAAAAACAGCCACAGTATCCCCAAGGACCTCTGTTCCCATGCTTACATCAGTGCATTTTGATGTCAGAAGTGTTCCAGGATAGATTTTAGGGTTAGAGCAGCCATTGCAGCTACACTACCCCTGGCTCTGGCTGGCTTGAAGCATCCTGCACTGCACTACGTTCCAGGGCAGCAGCAGTGGTCTGGGCACTGCCTGTACCATCTCTGCTGCAGCAGGCTCTCCCACACTGGTGCTAAAGGCAGCAGAGCTGCTCTGACCCTGCTCCTTTGCCACCCAGCACCCATATCAGGGTGACCCTCTGAGAAACTGAGTTCTGCCTACAAGTGAAAGGCTCAGGACACAGCAAGACGCTGGCTTCTCCTTCCCTCGGAGCTCTCCAGAGGCAAACTTCACCGGCCCAGGAGCTAAAAGGCTCAGCAGCAGCTATTCCAGCCCCACATCTCGCTGTTCCCTAGGGACCACATTGTTCTCACCTCTGCTTGACATCCCTGCGTTGCCAAGGCCAAGCTCCCTTCGTTCCGTGTGCCACTTCCAGCACTTGACCCGTGGCACCGCTCTGCATGTGCAGCTGCACGTCTCGCACCGCTCTGTGCTTTCAGTCACGCTCCTGTGGGAAACATGCGAATGCCTCAATTCTCAGTAAGCAGGGGAGGAAAAAACCCTTCATAAGTGCCAAGGCTGCGTCTTTGGGGAGCAGAAACATACAGGTGTGCACTGCCATAAATACTGCAGGAAGGGGCTTATTAGATTCTCCTAACAGGGCAAGCGCTGCATTACAGATGCTGAGAGCTTTGGAACGAAGCCAACCACCAGTTTCCTAAGGAATATTCTCATTGCCATGGCACTGTGCTGAGCAGGGATTCTTCTCCTCAGAGCGCCGGTAGCTGGTCCAGAGGATGAGAGGGGCCACCACAGTCAAGTTGAAGCAATTCTTTCTTCTGTAGTTTAATCCTCTTCCCTCCTCTTGCTACACAGTTTATTTAATTGCAGAGACAAGATGCATTTCTTTCTTGAGGGATTGTGGGAGAATATTTGTAATCCAAGGGCTGTAATTGAGCTCTGTAATAATAATTATACTTCTCTTCATTAATATGTCTTAAAGCTCATTACAAACTATTTTTGTGCCAGCATCTTTGCTAAATCCCTACAGGGCGAGAGATAACTTTCTATTCTACTACAGCAGCAACTTCAGAGTCCTTCTACTCTCACAGGGTAGCAGCGACAGCCAAAGGAAATGCTTAGATTGATGCTAAGGCTAGGGAAGCCTGGTCCCAAGTGGTATAAAATTGCTTAGGAAGGGGAGCTCCACCACTTGCTACCATCCAGCCTTTGGCACCTTCATTGCTCCTAACTAGCCGCCCAGTGCACCCAGACTGGGGCTGTTTGGGGCAGGGACCTCTTGCACATCCCCACAGCACAGACTGAAAACACCATTCCAAGCTAAACAGTGAATGATAGCACAAAATGTCTTGCTCGACTTTCCCTGTTCATGTTAGGGGGTCTTTATGGAGGCATTTCTGAGGTTTTCTGGCTGCAGGGACTTCTGCAGCACAACTACCACTGGAATACAGCTGTGTTCCATGAACACACAGAGAGGCAGGGACTGAAACCTGCCTTTGTCATTGTATATCCTAAGGGATGGATCTAAAAGCGGATGCTTTTCAGTACAAGAATGTCTATTCCAGATCACAAGCCTGGGATTAAAATGAAAAATTCAAACTCATTTTACTTAGACAAGAGCTAGGAGGCACGCAATGCATTAAGACAGCTTCCAGGCTCCCAGATCCCATTAGCGCTGAAGTGAGGTCCCAGTGCAAATCCCAGTGTGCAGAGGGAAAAACATTCCATAGATTTAAGATAGCGTTAAGCTACTCTCCGATGCGGGGATGCTACTCTTTCAATATTTAAGCTCTGCCTGTGAAACATGCTGCTTATCTAACTTTCATTATCCTGTTTGTGCCAGCATCTTTGCCAAGTCCCTAGGGCACTGGGGAGAACCATTTTCTTGCTCCAGCAACAGCACTGAGGTGTGCTGCTGCAATTACAGGGGAACAGAAATTTATAGCTCCCCTGAAATCACAGCGCTCCTATTAAAGCAGCCACTGGCTCTGTGCTAAATTTGCCCAAGCAGCAGGATGGCCGGACAATGAGGGCCTGTGGTGATCCTCCAGGATGCTCCGGGTGCTGCTGCGCCTGCTTTGGGATGAAATGAACTCCTCTTTCTCGGCTCCCCCGCTCATAGCTGTTCCAAAATAACCTGAAATTTATTTGAGCAGAACAAGTGGCAGCCGCCACAATAGGTTTTCTTTGAAGCAATTCTTCCAGGTATGTATGAGCTCG
The DNA here is from genome assembly GCA_009867235.2 of Psittacus erithacus. Classification (NCBI taxonomy): domain Eukaryota; kingdom Metazoa; phylum Chordata; class Aves; order Psittaciformes; family Psittacidae; genus Psittacus; species Psittacus erithacus. The sequence continues at coordinate 9,389 of WYDI02039160.1, forward strand.
CTCCCTAGATCTGCAAGTAGTTGTCAGAGGGATTCAATTCATTTCCCTCAAACAATCATTTCTGCTTTCCATTGGGAACTCTCCTGTTGAGCTCACCTGTGACATTTTCGGTTCCTATTCCCCAGAGCTGCTATAGCCACAGGCAGCAGGAGCTGCCAGGTCCCAGAGGGCTGTGGATGCATGGCCGGGGTCACAGGGACACCCCAGCCACCTTCAGCCTGCAGGGCCATTAGTCCTGGCCCTGCGAGCAAGGAAAACTCTGAACTGGATCATCAGCTACAGGTGGAGTTCACAGGGACACAAGAGAAAGCAGCTGAGAATGTGCTTAAAAATGATGACTTTGGGGGGTGAGTGGCAGGCATCAATGCCTGGAGAATCCTTTCCATGTCCTGTTTTGGGGAAGAGTGAAGCAGAAGACATGTCAGCAGGTATCCTGGCTGCAAGGGGATCCTTCCCTCCTCTCCATCACAGAGGCTTGTAGCTGCACAATCCCGAGCTTTTAAAAAGAGCCTCAAATCACACTGAGAACATCAGAAAGCCCCAGCAGAAGCATTTCACTGGGCTGAAGATGACAGCACACAAAGCAGCAACTTGGAAATCATTTTTGCCTGTCTTAAAGCTGCCTCTGTGCTGTGAGCAGCAGAGGCAGCACAGATCTGTATGGGAGCCAGACAGCTGGGTGCAGATAGGCACAGCGTCACCAAGCTGGAGCCTGACATTTCTTCCTGAAGGGATGTGGAGGAGCGCAAACCTCCACTTCTGTGGGTGAAACAGGGGCAAGTGCTCACTCGAGGGCTATTTCCCCCCATCATTCCCCATCCCAGCCCTGATGGGAAAGAGGATCAAGCCCATCTCGAAACGGCTGCACTCACCACACGCCTGTTCTTGCCTCTCTCTTCCAAGCCTTTTACTTCTCGGATGATTTTTGCCTCTCGGTTTTCACATCTCCTTCCAAAACATCACATAGCCCTTAAACTGACTTGAATGTAAACCATGCAAATGCAGGAAGAAGGTAGTTAGTCTCTGAAAGCTACAACTGGGATGTAGGCAATCAAGTCACTTTAGTGCAGTTCCACCTAAATGAGAAAGGAAGAAACCCCTAAAGAGCAGAGTGCTTTGGGGAGGGGTTATAGCCCAGCTAAAAGCTGCCACCCTTCTCTTGAAGACCTGCCTCAGATTTAAGCTGCCTTCAAGGCTTTGCAGCCCAAAGCAGGGCAGGAGGATGGGCTCAGGCTGTAGCTCAGCAGCTCCACACTGTTCTCATCTCCATCTTACCAGCCCCATACAAACATCCAGCCCCTTAAAAAGACCCAAGTGCTCACATCTATGCTCAGGGCTTCACCCCAGGGACTCTATGTCCCCACAGCACCCAACTGTCACCTTGGAGCCCTGAAAGTCATTTCCCAGCCTGGACCAGGAGCTGCAGCTGCAATCAACTGCCTGGGCTCATATGCTCCAAATCACCCTAATGGCACTTCAGAAAAGCAAATAAAAGTGAGATTATGATATTTTACGTAAATAAGCAATGTGGCAATCCCACACTGGCTTGGCCTGCCAGGGAAATTCACTGGAGAGATATTAACATTGAAATATGTGAGCGTGTTTGCATGGAACATTTATTGTATAACTCCGGGCTCCAATAAAGCCTTATATAAATTATTCATTTTGGATTTGAGATGAATTGCCAAGAAACCCCACCCACCAAGGGACTGCTTTTATTACACCAAATGTCTAATCTTAGTTAGCAACTGAGCTATTAAGACAGCATGCAAGGTAATTACAAGTGGGAAATGAAGAGTTACCTCCCTGATGACACATGCCCTGTGCTCAGGGCAGATGCTGACTGTCCCCTACACTGGGCTGTTCTGGATGATGCAGAACCAGGTCCTTGCTTAACTCAGAGCATCAGCTCCTGCCCGCAGTGCCTGCCTGGAAGGCAGGGAAGGGTTTGCTAGGGGAAGCCATAGCTTAAGTGGCAGCTTGGCTTTTGGGACCCTGTGGATGCCCTGAAGCAGAGCAGGCACCATGGGCAGAGGAGCGAGACCGCTGCGCCCTGCCTGGGCGCACACAGTGCCAACACTTCCCTATGCCAAAGCACAAGAAACCCGGGTAGCAGTTGCCATGGCAACTCCTCTTTTTAAACGCTGCTGCTAAACATCGCATCAAACCCACCACCAGCATCCTGGGGTCCTCCTCAAGCTGTGACACCATCCTGGCTGCTGCTTGGGCTCACACTGTTCTCTGCCTGGTTGGCTGTGGCCCAGCACCGTGTGGCGAGGCACAACGACAGGTTGCTGCGTTTTCTGGAGCTGCAAAGTCACCAATTTGCTGTTAAAAGTGAGGGCTTTCTCCACATCCCCAGTATCTGCAGCACCCACAGTGCAGCTGCAATTAGTCTTCCATGCACCCCCTCCCTCCTCATACCTTCCCCTCTTGAGTTCCCTGAAGCTGATGGACCATGGGCAGGAGCTTGGGGAGCCTGCAGGAACTCCCTTTTTGTGCTCCATGTAACAGCTCATCCTCACCTCCTTCACATGAAGCATGCTCCAGCAGTCTCCGCTACAGCAGTCTCCACACCAGCAGCACATAGAGAGTTCACCATGCCATCATCCTCCTCACTAGAGCCCTTCCTCCCAGCTGCAGTTTTTATAACCTCGCAGCCTTATACCTGAAATTCATCAGGCTGCTCTGGTACCTCCTTTAACCCTCTCTTGTCTTCTTCGATGGCCCTGCCCTCTGCACACAAGGTGAGATGCAAAGACTCTGCTCTGTGTTGGGATGTGGCCAGCTGGAGCAGTTGGGTCTCTCCCTTAGTGCTCCATGGGCAAGCCTTTTCCTTGTAATGGAGCCAACCTATTCCATGCCTCTATGGGCCCCAAGCCACGGATGCCACCATGGTCTTGAGCTGCACATCCCGGCTGGCACATGGCACTCCAGAGATCGGTGGCAGCAGAGGTGCTTTATCCTCGCATTAGCAGTGCAGTGCTGTGCTTGCACAGTCACTGCCACCCTGCAGAACTGCATTAACTTCTCTTTACCAGCTGCAACTTCTCTCTATCAGCAGCTGCCAGCGCCTCCAACAGCGTTTCGTGGGTCATAAGAAAGGCTAAGTGGCAGAGGGAAAGTTTTCCTTGGTTTTGGAAGCGGATCAAACAGCCCTGCTGGAACAGCTCCATGTGATCCAGAACAGAGAGGTGGGGTGGGAGCTCTGCTGGGTTCCTGTGCTCCTTGGGAAAGGTCCCATGTCCCATAGCTCAGCAGGAGGCCCTGCTTGTGGTGTCACAGCAAGCACGGGAGGCAGGGGCCACAGAGAGGTGACTACAACACAATGATCTCGTGCTCCAGCCTGTGCTTGGCTTGTCTCAGCTGTAGGATGGGGAATAATTTCATTGCAGGGAATGCTAATAAGAGGTTTGTGTGTGAGAGAGAAACACAGAGAGGTGAAGCTACCTATCACAACTGTGAATAATGAAATTAGGAGAGTAATAATTACCAGAGCATGAGATTCCAAGCAGAACAATTATCCCGAGTGCTGTATCACTGACTGCCTTGGGTCTGCAGACACCTCCCAGCCCTCGGCTGGTTTTCAGCTCCGGGTGGCCCCTGTGCTCCACTGTGGCTGCTGCCATCCCTGGGGCTGGAAGAGCATTTCCTTGCCCTGCTGCTTCTGCTTGGGAAAGAGGCCCAGTAACCTCTTTCCTTTGCAATCCCATGTTTAGAAGCTGAAGACAAACAAGCCCATGGCTGCAGTTAGATCTCAGGGGTGTTGGGATTCCTCTATGGGTTAAGAGACAACCCCTGCAATGCTGCCTGCTCCAGTGCTCTCACAAGGCATCTAAAGATGTTGGGAGCACTGGGACAGCACATACAGGTGATGTTGGGCTCAGTTCCTGCCTACTGCTGCTCATGGTGCTCAACAAGCCACCAGCACAACCGCATGGGAACAGCCCCACAGCTCCAGCTTGGGCATGAGCCGAAAACAAACCACATTCTGAATGCATCTGAAAAGTGCATCTGAAGCTTCAGGGGCCAAGTTGTGCCATCTCATTGTGTAATGAGGGATGATATGGTTCCAGATTGTGGCGTCTTTAGTGGGGATTTTATTTCTTAGCCTGCAGCGGTGTGGCTCCGGGAGGGCTGGGTGTTTTGTTAGGGAGATGATCAAATGACTCTGAGGACCTGGGGACAGGCAGCGGTGTCAGCCTCTCCTCACCAAGTGTGGATTTAAAGCCTGTGCATTGTGCTGGAGCACTAATTTGACAGATTTCTGAGGGCTGCCTCTCCCCAGCATCCACCAGCGCTCACAGAAGGGGTCAGCTCTCAGCCCCTCACCTCCCTTGAGCACACAGGGGAGCAGGAAGCGGGATCAGGATCGGTGGGAGATGATGAGCATCCCTGGTGCCTGGCACCACGTGCTGGTGCAGGGGGCTGAGTATGCCCCACAGCTGAATGGGTTTGGGGGGGCTTGTCACATTAATGCTACTGCTGCACATTGATCATGGACAGCCACATGCTGAGGAGGGTCTCATCCCACCCAGGCACCTTCCCACACAGCACTGAGGAGATTCAGCCCTGCAGAAACCCAAACAATGAGGGAAAGTTCAACAAACATACATTTTTTACAGTCCATTATCTTACCCTTGCCAGCTCTTAGGCTGTAATTGCACCAAGCCATTTAATGCCCTCCATGAGCAGAACATGCCATTTGTGTAACGCAGCGTAATGGGACCCACTAATGCCTCCCTCTCCTTGCCATGGAAGCATCAATATCCACATTCACAAGAACAATCCCTTAGTTCCAGGTTATTTGCACTGAATACGATGGTATTGCTAAAATCCCCCTTAAAATCAGCACAGAGGATGTTAACAAAACCAATAGAGCTTATTAATGAATAAGCTCTGTGATGAATGCGTGAATATAAACAGGTCGCTGCATCTATCTGTAAGCTCTGTCAGGAGCAGATTGTGATTTCTTGACTACGGTCATCAGAGGACATGAAGTATTTGCAGCCAAGTGGCTGGATCAAGTCAGAGCTGACTTGCCCTGAGAGCAGAGGACACGTTATTTGCTGTAAGACATGCAATGTGGGCTGTGTTCACTGCTGTTTCCACTTACTGACCTTCCAGAGCTACTTTTCTTTTCACAATAATTAAATGACATTTCCAGTTCAATGCTGTTTTGCTCTGTTAGTGGTGGAATATAAGGTAGAGTGAAAGAACAGAGTGAAATGAGAGTGAACAGTGCATGTGGATGACCTCATAAAATCTTCCTCACAGCCCCCTTGTCCCTCAGCCCGTGCCTCTGCTCTCAGCACAGCACTGAGCTGGTTTTGCTCTTCCGTTGCTCCTTGTGCCATGGCTGAGGCTGCTGCCAGGGTTTGCCAGCAGGAGGGAGCATGAGAAGCAGTGTGGGGGGATTATTTCAACCCCCTTCTGAAAGCACTCTTATGAGCAGGGTGACACAGGGACAGCCCTCATGGTGCTGTGGGCACAGAGCTGGGGTGTGCTGGGTGCTGCTGGGCGAGCATCATCCAGAGCCAAAACCAGCCCGGGACACCCTGCCTCGAGTATGGCTGGTGCTGGAGGAAGCCGGAGTCACTGCGCAGAGCACGGAGCTGGAAGCAAAGCAGAAGAACCCAGAGGCATCCCCACCGCTGCTCAGCACAAGGCCCAGCCGCCGGTGCCAAGCTGGAACACGCCAGCTCCAAGCTCACATTTGTAAATGTTTGGATGCTGCTGAGATATGTATCGACAGCAGCAATTAATCCCTGGATTTATTTGCTGACCTGCTGCATAGGAGGGGTCACATTCAATTGAGCTGCTGGAATACGCTGTTGTTGTTGTAGGCAGTGGCTTCACTTCGTGCCTCGTGCCAGCTTTTAGGTTTTATTCTTCTAAATCTTGGCACTGAAAAGCAGAACCCCAGGCGGCACTTGACGCTTGTGTGTGGTGGAGAGCAGGGAGAAGATCTCCAGGGGACCATGTGTTCTGGATGGCCAGGGGTGGTTACACTGAGAGTCAAGGGCTTTACCCCTCCTCCTGCTCCACACAGACTCCACTCCTACAGAAGCAGCTTCAGGAAGGTGTCTGAGGGGATCTTGGCTTTATCCTCGTGGATTTGCCTGCTAGCACATGCAGTCCAGGGAGAAACGGGGACATCAGAGAATCAAAGACTCATGGAATGGTTTGGGTTGGAAGAGACCTTAAAGCTCATCCAGTTCCAACCCCCTTGCCATAGGCAGGGACACCTTCCACTAGAGCAGCTTGCTCCAAGCCCCATCCTATCTGGCCTTGCCAAGTGCATCCCAGAGGCATCAACTCTGTACATGCAGCTGGTCCTGGCTCTTTTCTGGCTTTTTCTTCCAGCACTATCACTTAAATGTTTTCTATTAGGAATTGATTCCTAATCTGCTTTCAGAGGAAGATCAAACAAGCCCTTATGTCTCTGTTGGCTGCTTCCTTTGCTTGGTTTTAACTCATTACCCTGGTTTTGAAGTACGATTAAAAGGGAAGTGAGGATCCAAGCATGAAGTGTGCAGCTGGGTGAAGCTGCTGTGGGTTGGAAGCACAAGACCACAGAGACACCAGCTGCCCATGGCTCCCTACAGCTCCAACCCCCCCGCCTCACACGCGTCCTGCCTCCTGCTCAGACCATCTCACTGCTGCAGGGGAATCAGCACCCGCATCCTCAGCTCTTTGCGCTCATGTTTTATTTCTTCTGAGCAAGAGTCTGTCATTAGCGTTGCTCCGCTGAGGAATTAGGAATTCACAGCACCATGGTCCAGCGTAACTCCCTTTCCAGTTTGTTGCAGTCCAGCTGCAGCACCGTTGCTGCAGGATCTTTGTGCATCACTTGGATGTGGTGTTACACCTAAAACCTCTCCTTGCCACGGCAAGGCAGGGTCTGCACCCTCTGTGCTTCTCCAGTCCATGACCAGCGCATCCTAAAAAGAGAACCAGTCAGGATTACTGTCATGTGCACAAACCCATGTCCTTGCAAGCCCACCATGCTCCACAGCAGCGAGTGCTTTACATTAGATACCACCCAGGTTTTAAGCTTTTATCCCTTACTCTCTTGTTAAAACCTGATGCTTAAACAGCAGAACGGAAACACGCTGCAATGTGAAGGGTTTTTCTGCACACGCCATCACCCTGCACCATTGACAAGAGCTTGAAGAGGTCGGTGCTGCTTTTCTCTCATGGCATCTTGAGGAAGAGCTCAGAAAATGAATTGTCTTGCCCAAGACAATGCCCTTGATGCATAATAGAGGATCCACTCCTGAACAATTGGGGGCTGATTTGTATTTTTGCTTTAACTCCACTTTCCCCACACAGGTGTCCAATTTGTTCCTGCCTGTAGAAATCCCACCATTTAAATGACTCAGCTGTTGGCCTAAATCAACCCAGGAGAGATTTCCCCGCCTGGGTTCGTGCCTCGGGAAGGCAGAAGCATCATGCCCATGACGCAGCTGCCCGTGATATAGTCCTGTCCTGAAGGAGATTGACTGAGATAAACCACACGTGAGGTTACAGCAGCAGCAGCTTCCTCCACGGTGCCTTTCCCTGTGGCCTCGGGAGCTCTGAGGGAGCTGCTGCCCAAACCCCTGGCAAGTGCATGGGCAGTGGCTGCTGATTTACTGCCTGGGCTGGCAGCAGGTTAAGCGCAATAATGTGAAGGAGCGTTGCTGTAACCTTAGGACAAGGGTAATAAAGCTGCATGGGATGCGCCTTGTTCCCTGGAATCTATCAAGCCGAGCTCCTCTTTCTCTTTCAGGAAAGGTCACGAAGCGCCTTATTCTACAGCATACAAAAGAGCAAGGGCAGCCACCCCGTGGGGTGACTGAGCCTCTGTTTAGCAGGCTTGGAGGTGGAAAGGTGTCGTTCATGGGAAGTTCATGGTGAGCTGATGGAGAGGAAAGGCAGGGCCTTGCAGCAGGCAGTATTGCATCCCGGGGATCCCTCTGGCCAGGCTGAGGCTCCCATCCCCTCAGACCCCCAGATTCCAAGATACTATTCCCTCATTTCCACCCTTCAAGAGCCACCAAAGCCCCATGTGCCTCAGCAGGAGCAACTTTGGGTTGCTGTGGAGATTCAGAGGATTTCTCATCATTTAGGGCCAAGGAGCAAAGTCCTTATTGTATAATTAAGTAAAGGCATCGGTCCTCCCTCTGAAGTGGCTGGAACTGGTGGTTTATTGATTTTACTCTTTGGAGCATGACCTGGAGCATTACACCACTGTAAGGATTCACTTCAAGGATCTTAAAAGGAGAATACAAATATTTAATGAAGCTGCTTTTTCCAGTGATGGAATAAAGAAAAGCACAGCCAGTTTGCCCTTTAGCGGCCCAAAGCAACGCTGCCATCCAGTCTCAGCACCTGCAGCACTTCACCTGAGTCAGCTCCTCCAGGCATCTCGGGAAGGAGTCTGCAATCCCACATTCCCTGTTAAATGATATATGTTGGAGCAGGCTCTAGGGTGCTTGGGCAGGCTTGGGTGGAATCTTGCCCTGCCCTGGTTCAGCTGCAGGCAGCCCACAGCTCCCTCCCGGGCACGCAGGGGCTGCTGGTGAGATGGTGCCATACTTCATAGGATCATGGAATCATGGGATCAACTCAGTTGGAAAAGACCTTTAAGATCAACCGTTCCCCAGCACTGCCAAGACCACCACTAACCCATGGCACTGGGGCCTCGTCTCCATGGTGTGTGAACACTTGCAGGGCCGGTGACTGCAGCCCTGCCCTGGGCAG
>WYDI02039167.1:0-14783 GCA_009867235.2 Psittacus erithacus
TAACCATTTATTAACCTGGCCAATCCTCCTAGCCTTTTTAAGGTCCTCCCCTGTATCCTGGAGAACTGATGAAAAGAGAACCCCTCCTATGAAGCACAGGCTGAGAATTGGGCTTGTTCAGCCTGGAGAAGAGAAGGCTCCTGGAAGACCTTACAGAAGTCTTTCAGTACCTAAAGGGGGCCTACAAGAAATCTGAAGTGGGATTTTTTACAAGGACATGGAGTGGCAGGACAAGAGGGGAATAGTTTTAAACTGAAAAAGGGTACATTTAGATTAGGTATTAGGAAGAAAATCTTTATTATGAGGGTAGTGAAGCACTGGAATAGGTTGCTCAGAGAAGTTGTAGATGCCTCATCCCTGGATGTGTTCAAAACCAGGTTGGACAGGGCTTTGAGAAACCTGGTTTAGTGGAGGGCGTCCCTGCCTATGGCTGGGGGTTGGAACTGGATGATTCTACAATCTTTAAGGTCCTTTCCAACCCTAACCATTTTACAATTCTATGATTCTTAATTATTTTAAACGCTGTTATAGGAAAAGTAATTATCTCCTGCTACTTTATCTACAACGTAACTTATGCACATGTAAGGAGACAGCCAACCTAGAAGTCATCTAACACCTAGAAGATAATGCTACATTATTACTATACTGAGGCAAATGCAAACTGCTTCCCAAATGGGAAAGTTTGTAAGGTTCTTGGTTTTCTCAGTTTTAAGGGAATTTCATGCAAATCCCAGGAGACAATTTTATGTACAGCCATCCAATCTAGGCTAACTATTCTATACTGTCCCACTAATCAACACAATTGCACAGAGAAAAAACAAGCTACCATAAAGCTAAAGGACAGTTGTGTACATTGTCTTCCCCTCCTTTCCTTTCCTTTTCTTAAATCAGTAAGAGCTGCAACCTCCACCTTCAACTGGGCAGTTTTTCATGCAGGTTTTGGCTTTGTGAACAGCTTGTGAGAAAACACTAGACAGCAGTTGTATTACAGACTAAACTACATGTAAAGAAAAAGTTCAATTTGTATCTTATCAGAAGAAATGCAGGAACAAGAGTTCCTGCTGAATAAGATGAACAAAGATAAGGTAAACCTCAAATGTCTTGTTGTAAGAACCCAAATATCAGCCAAGCATTATCTGTTTAGTTGTTGGTTTGGGATCTTTTTTTTTTTTTTGGGTTTGTTGATGATTGAGCATTTTTCTGACACCATACTCCCTAACCTTTGCATTGTAAGAGAAGATTATGAACACCCATCTGACTGAGGAGTGGTTTGGAATGCTCTACTTGTATTGTATTTCAAAGACAGAGGAAAGGATTAAGAGTGGGCTGTTATTTAATACAAACTCAATCTCTGTTCATCAATATTATTCACTATTAACATGACAAACCAAATGCAACAATGCCTTTACAATCAGTATAATTTAATTAATCTCTGTCGTGTAAAAATATCTGTTGCAAGAATTTTTCTGAAAAGTAGAATTTATGAACAAAAGGAAGTTCCAAGTGTTCCTTAGGCTACAATACTGTCAAAAACAGACTGAAATATAGACGTTACATATGCATAAAATAGAAAATCCTTCCAATAAAAAAAAAATAAAAACAGAAAAAATATCATCTAAACCTTATTTTAGAAATAACCATGCAAACCATCAAATTTTATAACAAAAATATTGTTATAACAATGTGATTTATCCTCAATGATTAGTTGATGAATGGTACATGTCTCTGCACTTGCAAGCAGTAATTATTTTTGCTCTTATCCTGGGAAGTATTGCTATTTGGATCAGTTCTCTCAAGGAAAAAAAAAAGGAAAGAGGGTATGCATATATGCCAAGTGCATTTTACTTTGTTTACACATAACCATCTGTCCTCTAACAGAGATGCACAAATAGCATTAGACCATTTTTAACAGGAATTATAAGGTGACATAAACGGCCAGTATTTCAAGAGCCAGACTCGACTTCCAGATCATACCCAAATACTTCCATGATTCTCTCTGTAGGAGATACTGTGCAAAAAAGTTACTACTACATTGCAGTTCTTCACAATCTTGTTTGCTCAATTATCTTGAAACAATGTGTAGCAATTACATAGTTTATTTTACACTACCCAAGAAGGCCAGTTTGGCATTAAGTATGCTTCCCTTCTTTATCTAAGCTTCTCCATTCAGTAAGCTGTATTCTGTGTAAACAATACTTGGTTCTGTCTCTGCATTTTGATTCACTTACCTGGATGTGCTCATTGCTCATACAACAATGCTGACAAACTGGCGCAATTATATTGTCTATCCAGCATAAAAACTGTATCTCTGGTTTTCAAAATAAGGGCAAATGAAAGGCAAGCAACACCTCTGCATGACTTAGTTATTGTTGAATAAAATACAAAATACTGAGAAGAAAACTATATGCATCAGTTATCATAGAAGATATAGCAATATAATGCAGCATCAATACTTTATGTTTATTTTAATGGGTTTATGTTTCATATTTAATAGTGAATTTAGAAAAACATAGTATTCATACTGACAAAGGGAAGAGTTGGTAAAAAAAGAAACTAGTGTTAGCAAAAATTTCCTTCTTTGATAAATGATTGCATGCTTGCTGAGGAGAGGAAAACACTGAAAGTGAATGGACACAAGTGGAGGAGTCACAGTGATAGAAGATGCAGTAAACACCATTATCAGCAACTGCTGAAATAAATTGTAGGAAATGCATTAGCTTTAGGGTTTATCACAAGCACTAAAACTGTTATTATTAGATTGTCATTCAATTGAAGAATGTAAATAAAAGAACAAAATATACATTCTAAACCTGTGAAAATACTATAAACCAAGTTGCCTACTTACACAGAAGAAACAAAATGCTTCTTGAGCTTTTTTTTTGTTCAGCTTGTGCAAGATCATAAGTATGTAATCAGGTATTTCCAGCATGATACATTATTTTATTTGCCTAAACTCTTATTAAATTCTTAGAGTGCTTACTTGAGCATTTGGCCTGAACAAACCGCACTTGCTAAGGCTTAGTATTTTCTTTGTGGGTGATAAATTCATTTCCTTGTATTTCACTAAGGACAGCCTCTCATGAATACCTTACACAGGCTCACTTTCCAGAGTTCAGTATAAAATTGTTTCCTTTCTTTAAAAATTGACATAGATTTATGAATCTGTTTGCCTAGAATTCAATCTCTTTCTACTGTGTAATTTTTTTTAATCTCTAGATACAAAACTATGTTGTGATGTTCATTCTTTTCATGGTAGATTATATTTTTCATGCATAATACTAATCCACCAGGTCAGCTTGTCTTCCATCTCTGCCCTTTACAAAAGAAAACAGCCCATAGGATCTTCTCAAATAAAGACCTGTTATTTTTAATTTTACTACTCTGTATGGAGTAAAAGAGAAAGGTCATTGTCTTTTTTATCTATGGAAGTTTACTGCATCTGCTAAATCCTTAATTTTGTCTATAAATGAGTTATCATACAATAATTGTCTTCGTATTTCCTATTTACTTCATCGGAATTGTATTCTTATCTTTAGCAGACTAGAGATACATTTTATAGTACTGATTTTTTTTATATAAATTTATAAACTGGGAAAATTACAGTTAATTTGAGCTAGAAAGTGAAAACTCTTCTTATTAAACTCCTCTGGGCAAATTTACAAAGGCCTCTCCAAAATTTATTTTATTGGGGAAGGGGTGCAGAAGGGTGGAGGTACACAGTAGCGGAAATCTACCCAAGGATTCTAACAAAAGTGAGATTAAAGTTATTTTCTAAATTGTTTTTCTAAATTATTTTTAATTTTACTAATATTATTCCAATTCATAACATAGGAGCAATTCCTAGGAATTATGTGGTTTTGCTTCAAGTTCCCTATCAGTAACCTGCATTGATTCTGTGCTATGCAACAGTGTGGGCAGAGATTGAGTTTTACTTCATTATTGTATCAAAAGTATGCATACAGAAATTGAAATGCTTCTAAATTAATAAGACCTTATGAGGGTTAAAAATGAAGATGTGGCAAGTGAAATTATTTCTTTTTTCTTGCTAGGAAAGCAAGCACAAATACCTCACGGTCACGAAATAGATAGCAAATACTGTTAATTAGAAAAGTTATAAGATGCAAGTATGTAACTCCAAGGACTTGGAATTATGAAAGGATGTTCTTAACACTATCACTATAGATCATCTTTTCCTCTAAATCTTAAAATTAAATGATTGTTTCATATTACAAAAAAATGGTATTTTTTTACTTAGTATTTCCTTCCTTACTCTTTTTTCATCATTTTGCTCCTGAAAAAACAGATAAGTAATAGTCAACTAACAATAGTTCACAGGGAGTTCTTTCAAATCTCAGACAAAGTCTATAAATAGATACAAATAACACAAATAAATCCTTCTTTTACATTTAAGTGCTATAGATAATGACCTAAATAGCACATGTGCAAGTAATTTCAGCATTTTATACTTGTACCTCTTTATAGATGTGCCCTTTGGGCACAATCCAGCAAAGATTTGCACATATGCTCAAGTTTATGCATTCTGAGTAGTCCCAAGGCTTTTGTTTGTATGGTTTGTTCAAATGCCATGACTGTTACATTTCATGCAATACCTTTAAGAAAAAAAGAGAAAGAAGGAAGGAAGGAAGGAAAGGAAAAAGACTTATTCAGTCTTCATCTGTAGCATTCATACTAGTTTGAATCCTCTGACACTCATAATTATTTGTTATTATAAACTTTTGGTTGAAGAAAATGAAAGACTCTGCTTTATATACAATTATAGGAAGGATCAGACTTAATTTTTATGAATTTTTCAGGTTTTATTCAAATTTATTTAAAGTGCAGTATTTACCTAGCAAATTTATGAGAACAGACTTCATATGAGATTTCTTGTGGTCCTTGAGCCAGTGTACATACAAGAGTGCAAGATCAGCCTTTTTAATTTTACCTTAGCCCTTGACTCAGAGAACCAGTAGAACCAGGAAGTGCAGAGGAACAAGAAAATAGGAAATAGGTTTTGAGCTTTTGACAAGTTTACGTCTCCTTCAGTTTGAATTCTGGACAATGGTTCAGATCATTTCTTATTTTAGCCAAATTTGGATGCCAAACCTCTGCTAGTTTTGCTCAACCTCTGCCCTGTTGTCCTATCCCACAGTCACCAATTCACAGACTACCTCAGAATCTATTTTGACAGCTGCATTTTCCCAACAGGAAAAAACTTTACACATGTGTGGTAATTTCAGACTCAGTAAATGCAGCCCCCTCTCTTATCTCAGTATGCCTCCCCTTCCAGGCAGTTACAGTTGCACATGCTAAACATAGGAAAGGCTCTGAATCCTCAACTCTTCATTTTATTCCCCTTTTAATTATACACAGTACATAGACTCAACACTGTAGAAACAAACTGAAGACAGTGTATCTAATTATTTTTGTAATTTACTTAAACTTTTAATATATTGCCTTGGGTGCATCTTGGAGTCAGTAAAAGGAAGTAAAAAAAAAAAAAAAAACAAAACACAAAAACCCTAGGCTTTTCCTTTTGGAAATCTCTTCCAAAGATTTTAGCTTTTGGTGTAAAATAGAATGATGTTATTGCAAAAGTGATGGGAAGTGAGCTGGGATTTTAATTTACTTTCATTTTTTTTCCCCACTAAGTTCAATCTAAGGTGAAACATCGTGTTGATGTCAAATTTTGCTTCAAGCAAAACAATAGAGGAGCTCTAAAATTAATGTAGGTGTCCAGTCAGAGGCCTTATACAGCCATTAACGGCTGTGCCAGCTTGAGATAATGCATTATAAGCATGAAAAATTCAACAGTAATTGCTGTGTTCTGATGTCTCTCCCTTTTTCTTACTTTGTTTTCTACAGAATCTGCTGCACATTCCCAAACTGGTCTTTCTGCTAGCTTACCTCACAGAAATGCACTGGATCTGGATCATTATGACTAATGAAATTTCTGAGAAGCTATTTTTTTTTGTCAAAATATAATGCCACTCTAGAACTTTCACCACACATTAGGATTGTGTAACAAGGGCTTATGATTGCCTGAGGCATAACTTTGATTCAGCACCTCTCCATCTTTAGCCACCCAGTTCAATATAGTTTTGTAAGATGAGCTGAATGCCAAAAAATCAGTGCTACTGAGAGATGAATGACATTTTATAGCTGTGTATTCTAAAATTGTTACATATTTTGCTATCATCAATTGACTTGCAAAAAATTAAAAAAGGTCTCTGAGCCCACTTAAGAACATAAAAACAAATTTAACAGCATGGAGCGCTGAGTTGAAATGAGCTGTTCTTTAAATTCCACTGTGAATTTGTAGCCCATGTTATGGTTTAAGATTCAAAGCTGTGGACACAATTACAGTTGACCAGTAGGCTTTTTATCTGACAAATGACTTGGCTGACTTAGAGATCAGATCTTGCAGCATCCAGAGGACAACATGCTCTTATCCATAAGCTTTCAGCTCTTGGGCATTTCACATACAGTTTTCACAAAGGAAACACCTCAGGTGTACCAATGCTTCATGTAATGAAATCTTTCATAAGAGCAAGAAAAATATAACTCTTTTATTCTGAACACAGGTGTACATAAAAATACAGTTAATTTCAAGTCAATAGGTTTGCCTCACATCAGCACTTATGGGATTAAAGACAGGAAAAGTTTGGCCTCCCTAAATGTATTGTTATCATTATCAGTTCCTGCAGTCTCGCAAGAAGTTTTCAACAAATTTAAGATTAACTATTATTTTCTCACCTATAAATAAAATATAATCATCTTAAAAATCAATGAAGGGAAAACTATCAGATCCATTAACCTGACTAAGAATTCCTTCAGGCCAATAATATGAACTGTGCACTGGATCTTTCCTTTTATTGAGCTATATCTCTTTGTATGGCAACCATCAGGGAAAAAAAAATCAAATCTAAAATCAAAGACTAAGGGCTTTTGCTCTGGAAACCAGGGAGGTAAGGACTGACTATTCTTTCATGCCTGGGGTTAATTTTTTTCACCTTAATTTGCAATCAGACACCTTAAAAAAAGATATTGCCCCTGGAAGTAAGCAGCTTTATTATGATCCCAACTATTTTCTGTACTTTTTATCACTTCTAAATCCTTTGGTTTTTAATTCACCTCCATAACCTTGCAATATTATAAACACTTTCACTTGTCTTTGCTGACTGGCAACCAATAACAACTGCTGCGGAGTCTTAAAAATAGTAACACATATATGGGTCAAAACTGTAGTCTCTAGATAACCATGTAGCAGATCCAGGTGATTAATTTTTCCACAACCTTTATCTTACCCAGGAGCAGACTTTCCTATGTCTTTCCCTAGTGAACATTCCTCATAAAATGTGAAATTAACAAAAATGCAATCTTACCAAAAAAATCAGTATTTTGTAGACAACCCATGTCAACTAACAGAAGGGGTTGTTAGTCAGCTGCCTTGTTTGAATTTGATCCAAAGGTATTTCTACTCTCTTTCATAAACAGAAGTGGTTCAAGCCATAAAAATGTGAAACTGGGACAAACCAACAGGGTTCTTTTTTCCACAAAAGAAAAGAAAAATAACCACGTTAGCTTCTGCTTTCAGTACATCTTCACAGTGTTGCTTCCCTTAAATACTTTTCCCGTCTGTGACCCAGGATTCTACTTATACTCCCCCTTGTGACCCAAACATTCAAGCTGCTTCATCTTAAACCATACAGGGTGGTTTAAAGAGCTAATTGACAAGATGATAATATCATACATCATAGCGATCTATGTCTAACTGAGATTACCTGGAAAACACCAATGTTAAAAAGGCTAGTAAAATTACAGAAGCAAGCGCTGATTTAATCTTTGACTTGGTATGCATAAATTGCATATGCATATACACTCTGATAGTCTCTTACACATTTTTTAAAGGCCTACTGCAGAGAATGTCTAACCATTACTTAATAATAAAAAAATACTTATTTTCTGCTGTTCTTATCATTCCATGCGTCACACAGGCCTTGTATACAACACACTTCAAATTCTACTCTAAGGATAAAAGTACCCCTTTTAGTATTAGCATATTACTATAATCTCTAATATTTTTCAATTTTTCATTATAGAAAAGGATAGGTAATAACCCAATTTTACTAACAGAAATGAGCAACACAAAGAGCAACATGAAAATATACAATAAATTTTGGTTTTAAGACCTGGTATTTTCAACCTATTCAGCATGTGAAAGATCCTGATATGTTCAAAGCCTCCATACACTGAATCTCTGACAGCCAGTTTCAAAGGTTTCAAAATAAGCACCCAAAATTCAGCATAACCATTAGTAAAAAAAACCGCAAACCCACAAGACAACACTTCTAAAGGTCTGCTTTAAATTATGTGTTAAGCAGCCCTTTGCTTGTATGTATTCAAGTCAGGATAAAACTCTAAATCTCTAAGGCAGCATCAAATTGCCTTGACAGCAGAAGCTACCTTTTTACTTATGAGCTATCCTGACTCAGTAATTATATGCTTTTCTACTTATGAACAGGTAAATCAAAGGTCCTACAAACAATCATATCCCCCACCACAGAGCCTTACTTATTTCACACAACATACCCATTCTAGTCATTGAAGAGGACAGATTTGGTAGAATAACTTATAATTAAAGACATGTAACAGGACTTAATTGAAGCTTACTTATGCAATCTAATCTGTCATTTGTTAACTTCTGGGTGCATTGAATTGCACTCTTAGTTATGAGATTTAACCCTTTCATATCTTTCATATGTAATTTCCCACCATTTTTGCTTTTTCTTTTTTTTTTTTTTTTGTTAAAAGTAGTTAACATTGTTTAAATCTTTAGAATTGCCATACATGTCAGCTGAATAGTGATGATATACGACAATGATAGGTTAACATATCTTATATAAAATGCAGTAGAAAGATCTGGATTTGAGAGGTACTTGATAAAAGCAGAAAGATGTTATGACTAAAGAAAACCAAGTTCCATTCCCTAAGGAAACAATAAGCTCCAGTGCAGTGGCTCTCCAATGCTGATGAACATGTCACTGGTGATCTATTCAGGCTCTAAATAAACTCCATAAAACTATTTAAAAAATATTTTTATGTAATACATACACACAGAGACACACAAAATCAAGTATACAACCAGAGAAATTTATAAACTTGGTAAAAACAAATTTCATATGCTTTCCACCACACTATGAAAGAACAAACAAGTATCGCATTAGTTAACAGCAGAATTACTTTCTTGAATATAGCCCTGAGATTTTCAAGAAAACATTACAGGGCTTTTTACAGTAAGCTGAGACATGCTAAATGATGTATGAATTCCCTCCTAATGAATATGTGAGAATATGTTTGGGGCTCTTTCCTGTTCATCCTGGAAAGCTATGAGATGGAACTGAAGGCCCAGTAATTTTCCAATGGGTCTAATTTGAGTCCACACTAGAATACTTGTTTCATCTTGAATTCTAATTTTTTATTAATTTCTGTGACATATTGCCTCTGTTCTATAGCAAATAAAACAAAGCTCTCATTATTTAAGGACTTACACATATCAGATAAGAAAAGCACTCCTCTCATTTGTGTAGCTTATTTTTTCTTTCTCTGGATCTGAAAGTGTCATATTATAAAAACATTTGCCCCACAACACCAATGCAATGTCAACCTAGTTCATTCAGATCAATTACTGAAATTATTCTGGATTCATACTGACATAACTGAAAGCAGATGTGGCTCCTTGTTCCAAAGGATGGCTTCCATTTTATTCTTTTATTCTTATCTCATTAAATTGGTTATTCATCCCCTGTTTGACTGACATGATCTTGGTTTCTATCCATTCCTTTACAAACCTAAGAGACCTCTCAAGATTAGTGTTATTGTTTGTATCTCATTCTTCACATATTCTTCTTGCTGTAACAGCTCTACCCTATTTGATTTCTGTTTCTAAAGCTGATGAAGCTGCAGTGTTGTTCTGAGTTAATGTTTTTCTAAGAAAAGCACGGATATTTTAAAGTGTTCAAGGTATTTACTTACCCAGAGAAACTAATGTGGTAACATATGGTTTGTGATGCCCTGCTGTTTTACCCCTTATGCCATCAGAGTTGACTGAAGCTGAAAAAGGTTGAGGGACACCCCCCAAAAAACACATAATAAAGAGACTATTCAGATTAGAAGTTCAAAATAGAGATCCTCTTCCTTTGAATTTGTCCCTAACCACTGGACCATATGGTTTTCTTTCTCAGCAGCACTTAAGTGAATTGTTTCTGGATTTTCTCTGTTTTGTTCTCTTTTTCAGATGAGTTTTCTTTTCTTTTTTTTTTTCCCCAGCGAATCAGTAGTGAAATGAAACTGTGCTGAGCTGTGCTCTTTGGACTTAAAATTATGTGTGCTGAACAGAATCAAAAGCATTTCATTTAACAGTGGCATAAAGCAAAATTAATGTCCAGTTGTTAAGCAGCATGAAGAAACAAAATCACTTTTTTTTTTATACTTAACAGTTCACAATTGCTTGGAAATATGTATATGATTGTCTTTTTTTCACACAAATTCAGATGGTCTATATTTAAAATGTTGCATGGCATTCTTCCTCACAACAGGAGTGTCCTGATCCTTCAGTTGGTTTTCTACAGTGAAAAGGGACTGATGACTACCCAGATGGGAGGGAGGGAACGAGTAGTAGATTTTAATCTGATTTTGTTTCTAATTCCTTCAAATGCTTATAATGTTTGTTCTCAAATTAAAATTATACTTTCTAAAGCAAGATTAACTCCTAGCAAGGCAAAGTTAAGATGGAAACTTAAACTTTCATTCTCAATTACAGTTATGTGCTAATATATTGAAAGGTTCTTTCTTATTGAAATTAGAACCAGTAGAAACAAAGTGCTTTAATTTCTTACATCCTGCCCATGATACTATTTGGTTTTACTGAAAAAAGAAAATATTCAGAGATATAGCAAACTATTTTTAATTTGGTTGTAATGGGGGCTACATACAAAAAAGCTCTAAAAAAAGTATTAGTTTATGTAATTGCTGTAACCCCCTGCCACTTGACAATAGTAAAAAAGTGAAATAAAAGACTCTCATTAGTAACTGTACTGAAATACCAGTTTTCTACAAGATTCCTTTTATTCCCCCTACAGCTTCAGAGACAACGTGCAGGGAAAGATGTGATCAGAAAGAGTCATACAAATACTTTTTCCCTGGCATGCCCAGGAAGATATATATTTGCGGATATGCACACTATACTGTCTAATGCCTGCAGTATAGCACAATACCTCATAGCTAATGACAGGGTTCATCTAACATTGTTTAAGTAAAAGTATCAAATCAGGAATATATACCCATACAATAAATGGAATTGAAAATGTTATTTGGTTGCTGTTGTAGTTGATATGAGAGATGAAATTTTGATTGGATGGAGAGAAAACTTAGAACTTCTTGTATTTTCCAAAAATAGGATAAAATAAGAATTTCTGCTGACTTAATCTGGAATCTTCCTTACAAACACATAAGCAGAAAGAGTCTTGATGAGTTTGAACATATGTGTGTTTGTAAGTATAAAGCGGTAACTGCACTCTGAGATTAATAGGAAAGAGGGAAACTGCTCAGATACTTGAAACAAAACATAACACAAAAAAAAAGGCAGATGGGCTACATTAAAAAAAAAAAAAACAGAAATAAGATTTATAAATCTATATTATAATCCATATATTTTACATTAGTAATCTTGTAAATAGTTTTCCACTAAAAATTAAAATAAAATATTACAGCAGGCATGTTTTGTAATGGATTCTAAATCTTTTTGTAGTCAAAAAGGTGTTATGAGGCTATTGAATACTCTCAATTCCTGAGAAGTTTGAGCATCACCAAGACATGAGACCTATACTTTTATAACAGTGGACCTTAAAGTAAGCAAAGAGCAATTGAATCATGAGCTTCACAGAAACTTAAGTTCAGCCAAGATTAAAGTTCTGACATAAAATTATTCTGTCATTGGAGTCACCGTTGAAGCAACAGTTTTAAAACTGCTGCTGTGCATTGCAGTACACATTAAAGCCAGTACACATTAACATGGAAAAAAAAAATTCTTTAACCACTGAGAAAATATTCTTCATATAAGTCAAAATAATGGTTTTAAACTAAAGGAGGGTAGATTCCAACTAGATATAAGGAAGAAATTTTTACAATACAGGCAGTGAAACACTGGAACAGGCTGCCCTGAGACGTGGTAGATGCCCATCCCTGGAAACATTTGAGGTCAGGTTGGACAGAGCCGTGAGCAACCTGATCTAGCTGAAGATGTCCCTGTTCATTGCAGAGGGAGATAGACTAAATGACCTTAATAGTCCCTTATAACCCAAACCATTGTATGATTCTAATATTAAAATCCGTACTTGTCGTCTTAGTATTATTTATTTACAACTTCAACTACTAAGATTATGATTTGGAGCAGCACTGCAGGCACATTTACTTCTTCCTGCAGATCCATATATATTGCCAATAACTATTAAGATAATAAAGATGCTAAATACCTTGGGGTCTATTCCATCAGCATGCCTCGACAACCAGTTTCATTTGACTCACCTGTTACATTTACTCCTGATCCTTCAACGTTTTCCCTCCAAATATAAGAAAACAGCCTAAACTGTTGACTATTATTATTTCTACATCACCAAATATGGTTTTTTGCAAAAAGATGAAAGAGATACTGATATAAAATGAAGACAAGGTGGTGGAAAAGATAGGTTATTAAACAGATGAGAAGAATGCTTGCAAACTTTAAAAAAAATAAATGCTTCAGATTGCAGGTGCTCCTTACAACTTGTTTGGTGATATTCTTATTGCATTTAAAGCATTTTTTTCAGCTAGGAGCTTTTTCTTTTTTTTTTTTTTTTTCCTTAGCTTCTATATTAACCAAAAATACAGCATGTATTGGGCTAAATGAACTAATTCATCCATTTGAAAAATCTTTTGATGCCTGCTTCAAACATAAAGACATCACTTAGAATATTTCAAATATTGCAAAAGTTATTTCATCAATACTGATGCAAGCTTCAACCAAATTTAGTCATCCACATACTAAAAACCCCACACAATTACCCCTATTGATAAAAGTTGAAAGACTTCAGTGCACAAAATATCGCTAGTCTCCACAGTAACTTCTGTAAACCCACTCTTGAATCTTTGTTATTTGCAATAACAGTTGGGAAAATAGAAGGGGCACAATTTATGTTGTTGCTCAGTCACTTTCATTTTACAATATATGTTTTCTTTTCCTCAGATTGGTCAACATTTTGTAATGAGAAATACATGTGTTCTCACACAGAGTAGTGGGAAATTTGCTTACTTTGGCAAAAAAGAGTTTTAAACTGTCACAGGAGGTAATTTTATATCCATTTATATAAAAATATATGCCATGATTAGAAAAACATTAAAAAGTTATGGTGAAGCTAACATAAATAAATGGACATTGAAATAACTGCAAAAGAAATATCAAGGGTCTTTTAAATTGAATGTTTTCAGAAGTAAATACATGTTTCCTCATTTCCAAAGCAGTTTTCAAAAAATACAGTAACATAATCATGAGTACAACTTCATTAAATTCCTATAGAAGTACAAGCTTTTTTGTCAGACTGTTTTGGTATTAAAAATGGTTGCATTGATGCAAAAATATAAAAACTTGTGTGACTCAGCTTACTAGTGTAAGATGTCTCACCGTTCTCTGGCCACCTATTCTTTCTTTCTCGGCTATGTATTATTCCTAGTATATGTGTGTCCCTATATAACTGGAGAAATCCACCATGCCACTTATTTCTTTTACTGGATATTTTCCATGTTCAAGTATTAATTCAGATTTAAAACAATGAGAACTTTAGGAAATATTACTTTTTTAAATTAAGGTGAATAAGTAAACTTTATTTTTAATAAATCTATTTATTAAATATAATATATGGATCACTATATCTAAGATCAAACTTCGGTAGGGCATGAAATAGCTAATTTTAAAATTGTTTAAAATATAAATGAAAATGCTGTCAGTCAAAATCAGCATTGGTTCTCTTAGCTCATTAACTGGAAAAATTAAGAAAAATTAGAAGGAATATAAAACAGTATCTTGGCAAATATGCTACATTACAGTAACTTCCCAAATAATTTGCAATATAGTGAAAGAAGTTAATACATTTCTTCAGGAAGATGACCCTAAAAAAATGACACGACAGTCATATCCAAAGTGAACAGAAAGTAACATTCAAAGCCAGACCCACCTGTGTTGCTATAAATACTGCGATATCTCTCAGTACTGTTGAACGTAAGGCTGTGTTACACATCTAGAAACATTAGTCACCAGCAGTAGTACAAGGATGTACAGAACTTTTTGGCTGAGCTTTTGATAAAATGGGCAAATCAAAAAACATCAAAGCCAAACAGTGTACAGATTTTGTCTGGGTACCACAATGTACAAACCAAAAATTCCAGATCTTAGCTTTTTAACCTGAAATTCCTTTGATTTACAATTAAATAATATGAAATGTGTTTAAATATAAGGTGGAAATGAAGAGGAATTATTGTTAAGAACTTTGGTTTTTATCTTTTGGGGAATCTAGATTATTTTGTTCTGATAGTAGAATATTGATAGATTTTACCCGTCAACCCGGGGAGCACATCATCACCTGGTTGCTCCGATGCTGGGACAATGGGGCTGAAGGTCACGAACTAGAAGGCAGAGAAGCCAAGCAGCTGGGATCACTTGCTAGGGAAGGGGGAATTGACAAAGCAATTGC
>WYDI02039169.1:0-84941 GCA_009867235.2 Psittacus erithacus
CCTGTGCCAGCGCCTCAGCACCCTCACAGGGAAGAGCTTCTGCCTAAGAGCTCATCTCAGTCTCCCCTCTGGCAGCTCATTCTGGCTCGGTCCTGGCGCGTCCCCTCGCATGCTGCCGGACCCGGGCTGCTCTTGCAGTGTTTGTAACTCATTTATTTGGTGCTCCAGAGCCCAAAAGATGCTTTTAATAAACCGGGGTAGATTCCAGAGCATTCCCAAGTGCAGAGCTTGGCTGGAGGAGTGCGAGTGAGGCTGCAGAGCTTGTTGCAACACCCCCAAACTCCCCTTCATCCCCTTATCTCTGGGTCTGAATCTCCTGTTTTCAGCCCCAAATGAGCTGCTCTGCCCCCAGCACCAGGCTGCCAGCACAGCGGAGCCTGCAGCACGCATGTGCATCAGCATCAACACACATGGCCCTGGCAGCTCCAAACTGAAATGCATCCCTGTGATGGGAATGGGATGGATCCAGGCATGGAGCCACAGGGAGCTCTCACAGCCAAGGCTCCTTAAGGCTAAATCACGGCCGGCTTCCTTCAACCTGCCATCAGCATCCCATTATCCCTGGATAACAGATGCTCCTGAAGTTCATCCTGGAGCCACAGGCAGGAGGGAGAAGCCGCTTCATGGTGCTAAACCCCTCTGCTGCTAATGAAAAACAGGCTCTGTGCAGCCAAACAGCTGATCCTTGGCCATGGAGCTGAGTAATGCCTCGAATTCCTGGCAGGAGCCGCTTCCTTTCGGGAGGTGAGGGCTTCTTCCCCTGTCCACAGGGCCCATGTGCCCCCTCTGAACCCCAATCTGGGACCAGTTGTGCCCCCACTGCTCCTTGGGGATGGGAGCTGGCATCCTGGAACAGGATTATGGAGTTCTACACGCTGCAGGTGTGGGTGCTGGTGTGTCCATGTGTCCATCCAGCACATCCATAGGTGTTTGTCTTGGTTTCCCTCCACCTGCAGTGAGGGAGATGATGGAGGCTGAGCCGCGTTGTGCCTGCAGCACCCAGGGATCGGTTGTTGTCAACCGGGTGTCACTTTGGCTCTCAGGGGTGTCCCTTGGGGTGGGCAGATGCAAACAGGGAGCTCAGCAGCTCCAGGGCTGGATCCTGCACCGGGGTGAGCTGCTGCGGGGCCCCTCCTTCCCGGGTGGCACGTGGGGACCCGGGATGCAGCCGGGGACACGTGTGTGTCCGCAGTGGAGAGCGGGGCCAGTCGCTGATGTAAACCCTGCACTGCAGATAAACAACCAGCCCCACAGGGAGGACAAACGGCTCCTCTGTTCCTGTGCAGGGCGGCTCCGGACCCAACCCGGAGCATGTCCATCATTTGGGGCTGGGGGCTCAAAACAGCCCCCTCCATCCTCATGGTTGTGGAGGCCACCCCATCAGCCTGCGGATGGAGCTGTGGGGGCTGTGGGCGCCCAGTAGGGGAGGTGAAGAGGGGATTTGGCACCTGGACATGTGCTGAGGTCAGGGATGATGCTGGCCCCATCCATCACACAGCTCCAGGTCATGGGAAGGGTTTCGCAAGAGCAAGGGGTTGGCAGGAGCTTGTGCCCAGACAGCCAGGGACACCCCAGCCCTTCCCAGGCAGGTGTCATCGGTGTCTGCATCCCAGGGCACTGAGGCCTGGCTTCCCTGGAGTGCTCCCAAGCCCTTTGCCCATCCCACCCCCCATCCTGGTTCCGATCCCCACTAGTGCCCTGCTGCTCCTGGCAGCCCCTTCACCCTCCATGGATCAGCACCTACTCGGCTCCTTCCAGGCTGTGCTGGGTGGTGCTGGGGTTGCACCATGAAGCACTGTGCCATGAGCACCGAGTGATGCTGAGCTCCCTGTGTGGGGCTGAACACAGGACGAGGCACACTGGGGGCTGTAAATCTCCCCCATCACCCTGGTTAAGGGTATACAGTGGGTGGTGGGGTGCCTTGGGCACCCATGCGTGCAGTGCTCTGCAGTGTGGGCACTTGGAGAGCAGCAGCTACTGCTCCCCAGCCTCGGTGGGTGCCGTCTGGCAGGCGCCCGGGCAGGATTTTGTCTCCGGCTCCAGCTCTGGCCGTGTTCCTCGGTGGAGGGAGGAGTGGAGCCAGAGCCTGGCATGACTCAGCCCCGGCCACATGGCTGGGGACACAGCCGTGACCCATGCGGGAACACAACCAGTCCTCTGTCCCTCTGCCCCTGGCATGGGTGACGCCTCCTTGAGCCAAGGGGTGAGCTTTGTCCATGCCCAGGGACCCCTCAGTGTGAGCCGGGGGTGCCCTAGTCCCTGAGAGCCTCCATGTGGAGGATGGCCGGATTCTGGGTTAGGATAACCCTAAAACAGAGCTTTCTCTTTGGACACCGGGAACATCCTGACCCTGTGGTTCCCTCATCCCAGCCAACAGCCACTGGATCCGGCCAGTGCTCCCCTTTGCATGGGTGCTCACCCCAAACATGAGGGAGCTCAGCAGGGTCCGGAGCAGTGTGGAGCCGGCAGCACGGGAGTGATGGAGAGGAGGAGGAAGTCGGGGGGGGGGGGGGGGGGGGCGGCGGGGGGGAGGAGACATCCAAACCGCCAAATCATTTTAATAGCCGCACTGAGTACTAAGCTACATTAGTATTTCAGCTACATTACTTTTATGGTTTGTTTGGTTTCTTTTTAAAGAAAATATCTGAAAAATAGAGTCTTCTGAAAGCTGCTTGTTGGGCATAGCTTTTCTATTAAAACGAAGTTACGTGGTGTTTCCAGTTTTAAAGTGGGAGTCTTATTAAATCAAGACTTCTAACCCACCAAAGTTACTAAATTGGCTAAATATGTCATGCAGCAGGATCTGCATAACTTCTAACAAAATGTTCCTCATTGACTCAAAAACACTTGAAAACCTTTTCTTGTGCAAGAACCACATCTTATAGAAGGGATGCTTTATAGGTGCCTCTTCTACATGTGACTGTGCACGTCAGTTCCCTCAGCATCTGCAATCGTAGTTTATGCCCTTGCTCAGCTTGGGATGGTTGCAAACTTGGAAGGAAATAATAAGGAAAGATTTACAAGACTTTTATTTGCCTTTAACACAACAGATCCAAGGAGTTAGAACACTTAACAGCAAGCACCTTCTAGACCACCGCTGATTCAAACCCACAATTTGACCGCTAATGGTTAGTAAAATTTCTTATTTCCCCCCTGATATTAATCTTAAACTTTTTTCTTAATTTTATCCATTCCTATTAATCATACTCTTTTTCATGCTATCTAAATACACTCCTCCCATAGGTTTACATTTTCAAATATTTAGAGATTGTCACCAGTTCATCCTGTACTATTAAATATTAACAGGCTGCATGTGTTTCTTGACACGCGATTAATATTTGCCTTTTTTAATCCTCCCACATCAATCCTCACCTCTTGGAAATTTGTGTGGCCCTCCCTTAAACTCCCTAACCTTGCTCAAACTAGAAAAAAAAAGAATTGCATAAAAAATGTCCAAAAAGCTCTGTGTGCTTACCCAGATGAAGTTGTGAGTAAGTACTCTGGGGCCCCAGAAGCCTTCTCTGCTTTGGTCAGGTGTGTTGAGTGACTGGTTCCAGGGAGGAGCTGCCCCAGAGTAGTTCCCACGCTGCAGCACTGTTTGCCTCTCCTCTGCCTTGCCATGGCCAAGGACGGTGGCAGATGGACTTGTTTGCTCTGCTGCCAAACCCTTTGCAGCCCACTGATATCCGCAAGAGTGTCTACAAGGCTTCAAGAGGCACTGACTTGAGGGTTTTCTAGACAGGCTCAGTGCTAGAGGCGCATATAAGAGCTGGCACTGCTGTGCTACTGAAATATTGGAAGGTAAGAGATGCTCTAGGCAGAGGTCCTGACTGCAGATATTGGAAGAATAAGGAGGATATATTTCACAGAATCATAGAAGGTTTGGGTTGGAAAGGACCTTAAAGATCATCTAGATCCAACCCCCCTGCCATGGGGACACCTTCCACTAGATCGCCTTGCTCAATGGCCCATCCAGCCTGACCTTGAACACTGCCAGGGAAGGAGCATTTACCGCTTCTTTGGGCAACCTGTGCCAGAGCCTCACCACCCTCACAGTGAAGAATTTCCTCCCTTCCTCTAGTTCCTCACCACCTACACAAAACCCAGTGAATTGGCTAAGCAATAACTGAGTTTTCTGGTTTCTAGAAGAACAACAGAAATACATACCCTGACTTGCAAAAAACAACTGTATTTTCCTTGCCACTAACGCGTTTGTCATGAGGACATGCTGTTAAGGCTTTTAATGTCTGTGACTTGGAAAATGAACTGTTGGGTTGTTTTCTAAAGAAAACACTTGCTGGAACACTTTCTCAGAAAAGGGCGGGTTTCTTTTTTAAAAGTCTATAAAAGTCATTTAGATATCTCACAGTTCTTTCAAAATTACTGAAATGTGTGATATATTCATACCTACAACAATTGCATGAATATATTTATTAGGAAACTCATGGTGTCTGCAGCCTAATATCATCATTTGCTCTACAACTTAATTTCCACTGAAGTTCCACGTTCTGAACAATGATCTATTAGCAGAGTTAAGTCAGGGCTGCTCTAACAAGCACTTAGAAGAAAAGTCTGCATGTAGGTCCCTGTTAAAGCTTTTAGTAACTCTCCAAAATCCTCAGTGGTAAAATGTACAGTTAGAAGTAAATTTATCTCTCAAGGTGTCCTGTGTTTCAGATTAAGTGGCATTTTTTCAGTTTTCCTCTGATGGAGACAGGCTCTAAATTAAAACTTTATTTCCAAGCACTGATTTTAAACTACCATTCACACGTATGCACTACAACCACTATCAAGGGCTACTTAAATAGACTGTAGCCTTTTTGATTTCATTATATACCCTGGTTGTAGGCAAAGTTAAAAGGCATACCAAGTGCTAAAATGGCCATAATACAAAATATACAGAGGCTATATTAATTTTACCACTAGCAATTTTGCTGTTACTATGGCAAGTGTGAAAGCATTCCCGTTATTTAAGGCAGGATTTATGCAGAGCTGTAAGTTCTCATGCAGTTATCCTCGCAGTTCTGTAAGAACAAACCATACCAGAGCTACTTAAACCCTTTTTCATATATGAATAATTTCTACATCCATCTCTGTCTTTTCCCTGAAGAACACTGCCAGCCCATGTCCTCACACGTTGGTCTCAGCTCTGAGGCTTTCGTGACAGCTTCAATACAGCATGTGGATGTGATCCAGTCTAAAACTGTATGCATATACTGAGTCTCCTCCTGATTCATCCTCAGCCAAGGGGACCACAACTGGGCCTTAAATTTTGCCAAGGAAGTAATTCAGCAAAGAATTCCCCTGAAGAAACAGAAAACACCATCAGACTGTGGAAACAAAACAGGAATATATAGATGGAAGAAGAGCCATAAACTATACTAACTAAACAAATAAAATGGTTTTAATGAACTAAATTAGTCTAACATGAACCTGGCTAATACTAGTCAAATACATGCCTCTGGAAGAAATGACAAAGGAGGACACAGCCTTCCACGATAAAAAGAGATGCTGATTTGCCACACTGAATTATTTTATGATTAAAAAGACACAGTTGAGGAACAATCAAAATAGCTAACAAATGTTAGAACACAAAGAACAGGAGATCAGATTAAGTTAAAATATAGTATAGGCTATGGTACTATATATATAACTAAAGTTAAGCACCTATGTAAATTGCTGGAGTTCGAGATCAGAGCGTGCAGCACTGCAAAGCTCTGGTCCACATCCCTGGGTGACCTCATCGTGATTATTAGCTTGTGGGCTGTGCACTTCTGTCAGTGTAGGAGAAAGAAGGTTAAGGGCAATAACAATAATGTGGAAAACACAGGAAAACTGCTGAACGAAGAGAGATTGAAAAGGCTTTGGCTGTTAAATATGAAGGGAAGATATAGTATGACAAAAATTCAGAAAGACTCTTGATGGTGTAAAGAAAGTGAAGCATTCTTGCGTATGTTTTCTAACCCAAGAACAAGAGGATATTTCTTTAAATACAAATCCTGTTGATTTTCACATTATATAAATCACCAGAGACGGGGGTTGCACTGTACCACACACTTGCACAAAGTGGGTATGAGAACTCTGTGCACTACTGCAATTTAAATATGAATAAACGCCAAAAGTCACCTCATCTATTACTCCACCCACAGCAAGGCTAATTAAGGTTGTCTAATTGCTTAGTAAGATCCAAAAGGCACTGAAATACATTTCTGCTAACATCTATCCTGAATCTTAGTCTCCCAAGCATCTTGCCCTGCTGACTGGACAAAGAGCAGACTGCTCCCTCTGACTTTTCAGGTTCCCTTCACAGAAGATTCTTATCCCTTTTCCTTCCACTTTCTTCAGCACAATTTAAATCTTCATGTTTTGCTAAAAGACAGTATTTTAAGGCTCTGATAATTCTCAATCGTCTTCCTCTGGACTCCCTCCAACTTGGTTTCACTTCCTCCTCAGGGTGCAGTGCCCAGAACTGAAGAGTACTCCAGTAATTTCAAACAGGCTCCAAATAGAGGGCAGGGCTTGCTCTGCATGTATGACAAGCAATACTTGCTGATATGCTACAGAGGGAGACTTTCCTCCTTTTTCCAGCAAGATCCTCTCATGTTCAGGTTATGATCCTCTATAACACGTGGGCGCTGTTCCTAAAGAATTTCTACATGACACTGTCTACTTGCATACTTGGCCATTCTCCAGTGCAGGATTTTGTATTCCCATGTATTTGCTTTCACCCCATTCTTTGCAGACCTTTCCTCCAATTGGAGTTCCCATCCTGCCATTTTAAAGGCTTGCACCCCTCCCACCATTTATGACAGCTAAGACAGGTTAAGTAAATTATCTCCTTTTTCACAGAAGTACTCCCAGCAAAAATACTGCAAAACTACACTGGGACCAGATTTCCCTGCCACAGAAGCACCACCTGACTGATACATCTAAACACGCTCACAGTGGTGCCTTCTGTCTGAACAGAGCTTTTCAATCAGTTTATACTCACTTTACAGTAATTTAATCTAGACCATGTTTATGCAGGATGTGTGTAACAGCCATGTGAGACAGTATCATAATTTATGCTAAAATGATGATGTCTGTTTTCCCACTGAAAAGAATCATTACTTTGCCATGGAAAGAAATTTAATTCACCCAGGCCATCCCTCATATACTGGCTTTCATGGTTTTGCCCCTCATTTCCTTCCTACTCAAGTTTTCTCAGCTTATAGTAAACACTAGTAATTTTCTTTCTTTTCTATCTACTGCCAGTATATCA
Organism: Psittacus erithacus; assembly: GCA_009867235.2. Lineage (NCBI taxonomy): Eukaryota > Metazoa > Chordata > Aves > Psittaciformes > Psittacidae > Psittacus > Psittacus erithacus. The sequence continues at coordinate 7,262 of WYDI02039169.1, forward strand.
GCATGTATGTGTATATATATATAAAAAAATATATAATTAGCCTGAAGTGTATTTCTGCTGTTCTGTACTCCACATTATAAAAAGGAAGGAAGGAAGAAAATGTCCAGTTCATAGAGGAAAGATTCTGGCTGTAAATGTAGTCCCTGTAGATGCAGGGATCCAGACTTCAGCCTGCCTTTTTCACTGACTTTGTAATTACAGTGGACTAGAAACTGGCAACATGCATCAGTAAACCTATCTTTTCTTGAAATGGTAAAAAATTGGAATTGTCTGGAATTAAAAATATTGAAGTGTGACCAGACAGGAATTTCCAGGGGAAAAAAGAAAAAAGTTCAGAGAAGCAAAAGACAATTATTCACAGAAAGCAAATGGAAAAAGAAAACTAACTAGATGAATTGTCACCTAGCATGCCCACCTCACCTGTATGAGTCTCAGACCTGTTCTTTCTTCTTCCTACCTGAGATTCATTGTTCATAAAAAAAATCCAGCTTTTTTTTTCTTAGAAGAAACTTATTTCTACTGAAAAAATACCATATATACGTATCTTATATATCTCTTATATACACACATATACCTTAAAAGATTGTAAGCATTTTTGCTTTGTATTTGCATTATATATTATATATTTATTATGTATTATATATATTTATTATGTATTATATATTATATATTTTTTATATATATATATATAGGCTGATTAATAAAGTACATTCTCTGACAATCTCTGACCCTTTGGAGTAACACCTCAGGGGTGCTCAGGTCTTGCCCCACTGCGGAGCCCATGAGCAGGGATCACTGCCCCGTGTGCATTTCAGCCACTGCTGTCCCATCTCCTCCAGGAGATTAACACAACTCCCCCAGTTCAGCTAGTCACTACAGTACTGTGGTGATGGTGGGCCACATCAAGAACATAGAGACAACTACTGTCTCCACTTTTAGTACAGCAGAGATGTGGGACACACACACATACACAAAAAACCCACCAAACCAATGTGAGAATGGTTCCTGGTTTTCACTTCTAGCAAAACACCCTGTCATGTCTGCTTAAATTTCTATGGCTTCTTCTTATGCATACTCATCTTTGCCTCCCACTGACAGTGGAATTTTCTTCTCCTCAGTTTAATCAACCCTGTGGGGTCCCATGCTAGCCAAATTCTGCATTAGAAGTTTTGGTTTTGGTGGTATTAACCAAAGGATGGAATTATTGAATATTTTGGTTCTGTCATAATCTGTAATTGAAGGATTGTTTTCCTAATAAACTCAGATTTATTCAGCTGCATGTCAGACCACAAAATATGAGCTAAATTTAGCCCTTCCTTTGCAATGATATTACTGCATGGAACAAATTCAATTTTCTTTCCTTTTCCTGCTCACATAGGTGGGTATAGATTGTATAGATGGTGCAGCATGCAAGATCTCTATGGTTTGTCCAGCAGACATTATATTGTAACAAAACCAGCAATTTCTGAGCTGGAACCATATGACATGCTCTCCTTTTTATGTCACACAATTAACAACAACTTCCTATTGAAATAACAGCAAATACATATACTCTTATTAATGAAGGCATAACCTGGCAAGCTTTAAATGAGGTAGCAATGCAAAGTACAGTGTAGTGTGGTATCTGTGACAGCAAGTACAAGTTTTTCTTGCAGAATTTGACTATACTGTTCAGGTGACATATGGGAAGAGAAAGACATCAGAAAATCTTCATTTTGAGTGGCACTAAGCACAACTTTTCTATGTGATGCACATATACATGGGCCTTAGTTCTTTGCAAAGAAATCTATCTTTAGGCAAACAAGACATGTTCCTTCAATGAAGTCAGTCTGCCTCTGTTTCTGCTTCTATTTTGAATTATTCCTGCAAGGAAAGATAAGCAGTGCTTATATAAGGCCAGAAGGCAAAAAAACGCTTCTCCTCATGCTGAGACATTAAACCAGTGTTTCTTCTGCTCATGCATGGTTGCTGTGGAGGTGGGATGTAAAGATCCCACAGCATTTAAAAAGCGGGGGGAAGTCCTGCACTCCTAACCATACTCCCATCTTCCCATCTGCCAAGGCACTGATCACTTCACTCTGAGAAAGGGAAGCCCCAAATATCACCGCAGTATGAGATTAAATTCAGAAAGACAGAAAGATCTGCAGGAAAACACCACTTCAGAGTTAACTAACTTTCAGTACCTTGCAAATCATCTCTGACTTTACGTATACAAATGGGAACTCTGAGGTGTCTGAAACTCAGAAAATGGCATAGTCCACTTCAATTTTAGTGTTCAAGACCGTCTGTTACAAACTGACAGCAACATCTTGGCTGCCACATCTGTTCAACTGTGAAAACTAATTTCAGGGTCTAGTCTCTTGCACTGAGATAACCAAGTCCATAAAGTCCAAAAGAACAATTTTATTCTAATTTTCTGCTTAAAATACCTTGTCAAGGGAGGCACCTTTGCAAGATGACACTGTCTGCAGTATCGTAAAGATCTCTGTCAAGTCACGCCTTTGAGCACTGCCTGGCAGGCATAGCTTGCTGATTTCTTGGCACATTTCCCATTCCAAAGCACTGAGCCAATCTTATGATATTCCAGGATTAAACACAAATCACTACAACTAAAACAACTGATGCATCACCAAGAAATCCTGAAATTATCCATTCCTTAAAAACATTCGTTCCAGATCACACATTTATTTTGAAGAACAAAGCACCACTTCTCAAGGAATATATCCAGTTTGGAATATAGTGTTTGGAATAAAGAAAACATACATAATCCAAGCCTGTGTAGGTGCAAATCTGTGACACTAGTTCCCTTTCCTTTCTTACTTCCCTATTATGAACTGACTACCAAGAAACAGAAGTGTTGCTGAGTTTCCAAATTCAGGACTTTCTGGACTTAGATAATTACCATCAGGCTGTAATCTAAGGCAGTAGACTTGTGGCTCAATGTACATACAGTTCCCAGCAATAATCAGTGACAGTGCCTCTATCAGTGAGGAACTGAAATCACCATTAACAGTGAGTTTCATATCCGAGTGTGCTAAGCAAGAACATTAGCATTGTGAAATATGTAATCACTATTGTTTTCCTAACGGCAGAGCTACTAATTTCACTGCTATATGGATCCTGAAGTGAGAACAGAAGTCTTAGGATCATTTACATTTCAACATGGAAACCAGAAGAATGTGTGAGCTACAAACTCAGCTTCATAAACTCATATTGCCATGGGTACAGGACTGCATTAGCAGTGATACTTTCCTAGCAACTAACAAACATTATAAGGACAACAGGCTTTCTTGCCTATGCCTGCAATACTGTTCTCTCTAGCTAGTGCTATATGTTGGTCTAAAAGATAGTTCCGTAATTTCAAAGTTACAAATACCTGAGTGAATCAGCGAATGGTTTCCCTTCTTTACATTTCAAGACTGATTAGTTGTCCAGGATTTTACCTACTGGGTATCGAGAGCGCTGATAATTTACAAGCCCTGGGATTATACTGGGGGATGGAAGAGTGAAAACCTTCCCCCCCCAAATTTTCCTCAGCTGACTCAAAGGCTGCTTTCTCCACTAACTCTTTTCTTATGGCTGCTGAGGAAGATCCATTGTGCTCTTGATTTTCATTAAATATGATCATGAGCAATGTGTAAGAATCGAAGATGATTCACTGGATTTGATGGGGGAAAAACACACGGCTGTGCCATTTTTACCCAGCAAGCTTTTTCATAGTCCCATAGCACAGTGGAATTTTTCAGCAGAAAAAAAAAAGGTGGAGGTAACAATAATGATGTCAGATGATAGTGTCTGAAAGATGAAAGCAAAATTTTGCCTTACTCATTTTTAGAAAAGATTTTAGTTCTATCTTAACCATTTTCATTCGCTGCTTGGAAGTTGCTCGAGTTTTAATGCAGGTGTGTATGAGCATCCACAGCCTGTATCCTTCCTGTTCATCCTTTATATACTAGTTTATTTAGAGATTCTTTACAAAGCAAAAGGTTTTTAGGCAAAGATTATGTTATTTTGTAAAGATCTAGAACTCCTGGTTTCCCTGCCTAATTCTACTATGAGAAGCCCCCTATACATCTGCTGAACCTATGTGTGTACACACAAAATACGTAAACACAAAAAACATTTTTACTACACCTACCCAGGAATTAATGACAGAGCAATTAAACCTACTCATATGTTTTCAAGCAAAAAGCTTTTAGAAATCTAAAGAAAAGCTTGGCATTGAAAGTCCAGTAGTGATAGCAACTAAAAGCAAATAAGCATAGACACAGTTTTAGTTGGGTTTTGCAATAAAATGGAGCTGATGTGCCCACCTGCCCATCTCTGATTATCTGCCAGTCATACTGTGCTTATGTAATTTTGGAGCTATTGTCAAATCCGAAACAGGGATTGAAGTCTCCAAGACAATCGTGATCCTACAGATTTTCTGACAATAGGAGTTTGGGAGAGATGCTAATTCATGTTATTCTAAAACAAGAGCACTCTGAAAAAACTACTACATATTTTTTTTGAAAGCAATCGCATATACACATTACTCAGTATTTAGCAATGTAGCTCTTACTAAGAAATAGCATGTGCTGACTTCTGTGAAATTAAGGGATCAGAATACCCTTTGCAGTTACTGCAGAGTGGGCTAGCTGATGGAATAAAAAGAAGAAATTAAAGGAAACTAAGATCAAGTAAAATGTTAAACTAAAACCAAAACAGACAGAATTGATATAATCTTAATTAAGTTTCAATACATCATCACAAACACCTAGACCAGTTAGGATGTTACATATTCACAGTTCAGGAGAAACCAAGTTTTCAGAAACCTCAGCTTTGTTTCCTGAGGTTATTACCAGATGTGTGAATACTCCCAGTACAGCTAAAACCATCTCCAAAATCATCTCTAAACTCAATTCTTCTATGAGGACTTCATATTCATCACTGGCCTCCTTATGACTTTGACCAGATAAACACGTTTTGGTGTTCAATACAGGAACATTACTCCTGCATTTGAACTGCCCACTAAACACAGAAGTCAGCTACATGGCATAAACAGTTTCTACATGAAAATATGCTTCCTGAAAACAGGAAAATCCCATATCAAACACTGATAATTTTGAGGAAAACCTTGTGAATTTGGTTCATTTCTGTATTTCTATTATTATTTCACCTCTTTGTGCATAGGTGTGTAAATGAATGCAGGTTTTCTGTGCCATGACATGTGCCAAACATAGATTTACACAGAAGTGCCCCAATAGCCTGGGCAGCCTTCTCTGCAACTTCTGCAAGGAAACATTCTGTGAGATTAGAAATCTTAATTTCTAAAGCTGATATACTGAAAAAAGTAGTTTCTACCCAAGTCTAAGATAATGTTACAGCCCTGCACTTGCAGATTAGCACAGTTCATAGGTGTGATGGCCCCGGCAGTCAGGCTCCTGGCGTCATGTCAAGGCAACCCTTGGCAGTGCAGAGACCTTGTGATTTAAGGGCAGAACGCCACACAGTTTAGGCTTCACACTTCCTGCATACAGTTGACTAATGACCATTAAACTGTTATTGCCATGCTTCATTATGTTATGTCAAAGGGGGCAATGACTGCTTTTCCAACAAAGTGCTCTTAATTTAGTGAAACTAAACTGGTACCAATTACAATCCAGAAAGTTTCAAAGGAGATAATAATCTCTAAAATGCTGAAGGGTTGTTGTTTTCTAATTGCTAATTTGCACACGTTTTGACAGTAATCACTGAGCCTTTTGATGTTTCCAGAGGTTCCCGTGCTGCTGCCATGAGAGGTTTTGGCAGATTCTGCAGTCCGCAGACAACCAGCAGGAGTATTATTGAATAGCAAGTATTTGGTTTATTCTTTTACTTCACACATCAGAGCATCAAGCACTTTGTATTTGATTGTGTCTGATTTGACAACAATATGCATTGTTGTCATAATACTTTAAAAAGAGAATTTTATATGTAAAAGTGAATGGATACTAAAACCTTGACATCAAATCAGTCCAAAAAACAGCTGCATTTTTGTCCTTCTGAGATTGTGATTTTACAAGAAGACCACTTGTTCTTCCATTTCACCTTGATGTAAGAAAAGCCAGTATGAAGAAAATTAGCTGCACTTCACTGTCCTGTGAAGAAATAAATGGAGAAAAAAAAAGGCAAAAAAAAATTTCTGCTACACTAGTTATATGTTCTATGTATAACTGCAGAAAGAACACTTAAAACTCATTTCTGCAGAGACCTGTTTATAGATATTGCTTGCACAGAATAAGAAAGTAGTTTCGTTACTTCAGGGTGATTACTGAGGATGTGTAAGATTAAGCATCTGCATAAATCTGTTTTGTATTTCAGATACTGTCTACAGCATCATCTATTTTAGGCACATTTTCAACACAGAAATTCAAACGCGCTATTCAGACTTTCCCCTTTCCAGATATCTTACAAAATTCTTACAGCTCACTGCTCCTCCACAAGCTATTCGAAGTACCTGAGTTGCCATGAATACTCCACAGCAACTCAGCCTGACTATCCAAACCTTGCATTCCAGGAGTCATGCAAAGAGATGTCCAAACTCTTTGTATCTCTTGACTTACATTTGTTAATTTTATGAGGCACTGGCAATTATGAATTCTGTTCATATCACTAGTGGTGGTGCCTAGTTTTACTGCATATAGTGGGCAATGACTGAAGTAACGCATTATCTGGGAAGCCAGAAGCTCCAACTCTGTATCCTACTTGGCCACAGGGAGGTTTCAAACATTGCTGTCATTCCCTGGAGCAGTATCTAAACCACCAACTTAAACACAAGGCTGGGACAGAACCTTTTCTGTCCCTTCTTAGGAAATCTGGGTCATGGCGGCAACTGTAACAGCGGAAGAAATGGAGTGTGGACATAGATCTGCCAGAGAAGAACGACTCCGTCACCTCTACCTTTTTATTTTATCAATACAGCAAAGCCCTGACACTGATTGCCACCACTTATGAATGCCGTTAAGGGGTCATCTTTCATCCCTGCCCTATAAAAATGAGATTCTTCAGAGGACTTTGCTCCTGTAAAAACTGTTCCTGTCAGCCCCTTAGTTTATCACACCAGACAGCTGGCTCAGGAAAAGGTCCCTATGGGCTTCTCCAGAGCTCTGTCCTGGAACAGCACTCCTCAGAAAACCAAAGATCCAGGCCAACACAGCCTGAAAGCCTCAGTCATGCCTGTGTTGTCATCAGGGGCAAGGTAATGGTAAGGAACAAATGAAAAAGCAGACAGTAAAGAAAGTGTGGGTGAGGATCAGGTGCAAAGTCTGTGGTTGATTAAAGAGACTTTATATAAAATGGAAAAAGTGTCCAAATGAAACCGTTCATAGTGGTCTGTTGGACTCCTGTTGTCATCAGACCCCACAGCTTTACCGAGCCCTGAAACAGAAAACAAGACCCAGAGAGCCTCTGAGACAGATATACTCCTCTGAACCGGCTACTTGTAAACACTGCATTCTCCATTTAAGAAATTAACTTGTGAAATTAAAAACCCTACTTCTACTGCTTCTATTTGACCAAAACTGAATCTATGATTTTAGAAAACAAAACCTAACCAGCTCACGGTATTTCAGGGTCTTATCCATCTTGCTGTGTAGTTCTGAATTATGCATCTACTCTGCTAAGTATGTTTTTCTTTCACTTTGCTTAGTGTTCTGTGATCTTGCATAGATTTACTTTCATGGATATCCTCTGAAAGGGCACATGCTAAAGACAGCACATTGCTAGAAAATCAGTAGTCATATATTACAAAAGTCTTTGCCCATTCTTTTGAAATGGCTGTTCTTCTAAGTACTTAAAAATTGTACCTGATGTGGTTGAGGTTTTTGCTTCTATCTGTAGGTCTTTTGATCCCCTCTTAATTAATGAGAAGATGACAACCTATTACCTTTACATCTAACACAAAGCATATTGTTGACGTTTGTCATACCCACTTAAGTTCCCTTTCTTGCATGTTAACACAACGATGTAACCTTTTCTACCTTACTGCTGCTGGGAGCACTAATCAGTAGTTATTCCATTTTAACATTTGAATTAAGTGGCAATTAAATATGAAGAGCTGAAATGTCTGCATAACGCATGTCTCTCATGATGCTTCTTCCAAGCAAAGTCTATAAAGACTTAAAATACATTAGGATTCTGATGTTTTGCAATGGGCAAACCTCATCAAAGCCATGAAAGGGAGCTACACACCTCTCTGCAGGCCTAAATCTGTGTTTTATCACTGATTTACCCGTTTCTGACTCAGAGACCTACAAGAGCAAAAGCCTCAGAAAAGATGGGGAAAGCCAACTTCACTTTCTTATGTTCGCATCCACCAGCACTGTCAGGTTTTTTTGTGCAGGAGAATTTGAATTTGGACCTGTGGCTAAAGCAGAGGTTTCTGACATCCTCTATGGAACAAAAAAGTTTGTTTGTTTTGCCTGGATTCAAGAAAAATTCTGTTGGCTACCAGAGATGAACTTCCCTGGGCAGAACAAACTGACTTCTTACCAAGTCCCATAATAGTTACTTGACGGGAAGAAAAGTCCATGTTGCCAGATGCTTGATGCATTTCTCATTTTAAAAATAGAATATCTTTTTAAAAATGAAAACCAATAAGGGAACAAAGAAAGAAAATTACTTACATTCTAATTGTTCCTGCATAGTGGAATTAACTAGGAATTTTCTAACAAAACAGTTTCCAGGGGAAGTAACAAAGCATCAAACACAAGTGGTTCACAGAAACATTTTGGTTTTGACTATTTTTCCCAAAACAGAAACAGAATGCTGACAATGAGAAGCTATCTTCCATAGTGGTCTACTAAAGAGCTTTGGTCTCCTTGCATGTGGCTGAGAGGCAGCCCCACTCTGTGGGTTGTCCAGTGACAAGTATCTTGTAACCCCAAAGCAACCTGTCACAGAGCCAGAGGTTTATGACAGCCCAGCTGTGCTGGCGGCTCCTCAGGCTCCCTTCTGCATGGGGAGAAGCCACCCTTATTCTGGGAAATGGTCTCCAACTGTCCCAATACCAGAACCTTTCCAGAAACCACTCTCCTTTTTAGGTTCAGCAAGTGGAGTCCTTGGCAGGGCCCAGAATCCCTGACATTGAGTATCTGGCTTCTCCATGTTGCTTTGAAAAATGAGGGGGAGAAGAGGGGGGAGTATTCCTGCAGACAGCTTTTTGTCTTTGATCTGTAGAAACATTTGGAGTGTCTGTGCAAATGATATCTTAAGCCTGAACTAGCTCTAACAGGTCACCTGCTTCACCTAACTCCTTTGAACGTGCTACTATTGCAAACTGTACTCACACTCTAATTGAGCACTAAAACTGTTTTCTGGGACAGTTCTACAGTCCCAGGGCTTAGTGGGCAATTACCAATGACTACCTAGCTCCTTTCTTAATAAAGCTGAGCATCTGTTTTGTAAACATTCCTGCTAATCACATTTTCATTTTATAACTTGGTCTGTAATTCTGGATTATGCAGCCTAACTTACCGTTAAAGGGCAGATAAAATGATGACCAAATGTTTATATATACAAGAGCTCATATAAAGAGGAATACTTATTATTCCAGGTTAGAAGAAATTCAGATAGAGAGAGGAGATCGTCCACTTAACACCTATCTCTTCATAGCTGGTTATCTGTACTGCATGATTTTGGCATTACAGCACAATATAGGGCCAGGGCCCACTTGACATTACATGGAAAATAAAACCTGCAGAACAGAATGGAAGAACGAGGAAGAAAATAATTTTACTGAAACCAAGTCCTCCCTCAGCTACAAGAGGCATAACCCCCTGGCAGCGGAGGAATAGTGGGCTGGATACTGTGGGCCAGTAAGACAGATCCCGCATCTCTACTTACAGGAGACTCTTACAGCAGTCGGGATTAGATAAACACTTCTACACAGTGATTTGCTGAGAACATCTTCCTTCTTGCGAATCACAGGCATCAATCAAGGCATGAGGGTTTAATTTTTCCAGTTATATAATTTGGGCACGGCTCCAGTTAATAGCTAAGATAACAGTTAAAAGCATGGGGAAAGAAAAGGGAACTGCAATTGCAATCAAGATGGTGTTTTAAGATGAAAGGTAAACAAATTATGTGATTTTAGTGTTTCAGATGAGTCTCCTGTGACATTGGACACTTACTGTTTTCCTATAAATTCATGTCTCTTTACATTTATTCCTTTCTTCCACAGCTCTTTTAACTCGGTCACCTACCTCAGGCACTGGCCTGCACCAGGTGCACGTGCTGGGAAGTGCTTATGGAAGTCAGAGCAGCGCTTCTCACCCATCGTTCTTGCTTTGGCTTTTCTCCATGCTGATCAGGTGCTGATTCCCTGTCAGCTCTAAGATATCACAAGCTAATGCTTAATTGTGTTTCACACATTTTATTTCATGTTTTTTTAACTACTCGTTGTGTCAGGAGTTGAGGTGATTTTGTTGGGGTTGCAAACACTTGTCAATGCTTCCCCTTTAACCTGCCAGGGAGGCAATTCTAGGCATGAGACTGTTGTATCTCCCAGCTCTAGCAGCAAATAAACACATCAGAAACTGAACTGGTATTTCTGTATGCTTTTGAGCTGCCCATTTTCCTGCTAGATTTGGGCTACTCACTATTACTTCCTTCTTGTGAACACGTTCTATCATGGAAAAGTGATCTGTTTGTAATTGAAAGTGCTGCTGATATAATGCACTGCTCTAAGGAAAAAAAATCAAACCCAAACCAACAACAAAAAACAAAACAAAACAACAAACAAACAAACAACAAAAAAAGCCCAAGACCAAACAAAAGCCAACAAAAAAAAACAAACAAAAAACTCACAACCCCCCCCCCAAAAAAAGAAGCCAACAGAAAGCATAGCTGAAGAACACTACTCTAAGAAATGAAATGTTGTAGGAACAAGCACCTGTGTGATCCCATAATTATCATGTGTAAGGGACAAAATCTATCTTAGGACTCATTAAAGCAAGCAGTCCCAGAGCATGAGAACCAAAAGTTTTTGGAGCATAGCTTCATTGTTGAAAGGCAAGCGTCTATATTCAATGCCTTCTTCAGCCAGACCTACATCTTCAAAACATCTGGAGTATCTGTGGCTTTTACCCTGGATAATACTCAGTGGCACTAAAAGACAGCTGGATCACTTCAGTTTGAGTAAAGGGTAATAACTACACCTGCTGAAGCTCAGCAGGGTCTCTAAGCCTGTGATCCTCAGCCCACTGGCCCTTTACAGGGAGCTGGTTTTTCTCTGCAGTTGCCTTGATCACTTCTACTGCCACCTCCTCCTCATTTCTGCCTGCTTGCTGCCCAGGTACCTGCTTTAAAAAGAGCAGCTATACCCAACTGATCGTCAGAAGAGTAAAAATAGGATTTACACTTTCTTTTCCTACAGTGCAACCTCAGAGGCAATGGGAAAGAACTTTAAGAAAAGCAAATACATAAACAAGTACTAATGGATGATATCCCATGGTTATTCAGTGGGAGCAAAATTTGATTTTTAAAGTGCAACTCTACTCTGAAACATGACTGTAAACCACCTCGTAAACAGAGCAGATCTGTTCTGAGCGTATTTTGAGCCATGCCAATGTTTTCTTTAGGGTGAGAAGGCTCTGCAGACAGGTTGCATAAAACATTTAATTCAGTCCCTTAGATGATGGTAAGATAATGATGGTAAGATAAAAAACTAATCTTAAAATTATATGCCCTTCAGTGCATCAGCCTCTCCAAGATACGACATAGACTTATAGACTAAATATGTTACTTCAAAAATCAATGTTGTCCTTGATTTGAGTTGCAAACCACTTAGCAATTTCTATCTGTACACTGCAAAAAAAATGGCTTTTAAACTGATTGCAAACTCCCCCACCTTGTTATTTACATGCTCAACTTTAAACACATCAGGAAAACAGCTTCAAAGTTTCTGCAATAAAACCACATGCAGTTAATGTCTTTTCCCAACACCCTCCTGAATCAGCTCTTGAAGCAGAAGATAATTCATTCTGGGGGAGCGACAAAGAAAAAACATTGCTAACAGGAGCAGTTCTTATAAAAGGATAATTTGCAGAGCAGTAACCCAGTTCTTGCTGCATAAATTACAAAATATTTAACATCTAGTTATGACAAGCCTGTTACATGCTACCTCCTATTCCTCTACTCTTTCAGATTCCAGACAAAGAAATTGAAAGGAATAAACGTGGGGAACCTTGAAGTTATCACTAACGGCCCCCAAGAGTAAATGAGAGTGCTCAAAAGCAGTGTTTTATTTCTTTACAACACTTCAACACTAATAACTTCTGGAACACATTTCCTTCCAAAATGATTTCTTTTTTTAAGATTATATAGGGGTGTCTTGTCACCATCACTGAACCACAGCAGCCCTGCCATGAAACAAGGCTGTAACATAATAACAAACAAAAGCCTATGAGGTATCAGAGAACAGTCAGAATACAGTGTCCAGCTGAAAATGTGGGAAGAATGCCTTTTATCTACCTTTACCAGGCACATCCAAATTAAAATATGGGCAAGGCTAAAGACACTCTTACAGAAGATGCCAGAACAGTTCTAATGGTAAGAGGCTTTGGTTTACAGCTCATCTGTAAGGCAGTGTCTCTTTCAGCACACAGATGTTTGAATTTGTGGTGAAGTAGCACTTCAGAGGAAGGAATGGCCAGTACTGCTCCCTGGAGCACATCGGACAGTCTTAGAGTCATAGAATGGTTTCGGTTGGAAAGGACCTTAAGATCATCAAGTTCCAACCCCCCTGCCATGGGCAGGGATGTCTCACACTAAACCATGTCACCCAAGTCTTAGGAACTTTCTCATAAAGCCACAAACCAAGCTTGCACCTGCTGACTTGATGAACTAGGAATATTGCAGCCTGAGATGGAGAATGCAGACTCTAATTCTTTGGGCAGACAAAAAAATCCCTATTTAAAGCATTATACGCAAAAGACCAAAAGAAGAAGGGCAGCCTTCTTCTAGAAAAAAAGAGAGAAACTAGAAACTCCTTCTAGAAAAAAAGAGAGCCTCCTTCCTAGAAAAAAAGAGAGAAACTGGCCACTACAAAGTATTTTTCTGACAGTAAACAGCACCACAGTGCCAGAGCATAGTGCAAAGGGAATGGAAAGAAGGCGTGATGCAGGCAGAATACAAAAGGAAGGTATAAAAAGAAAGAATCAGTCTGCAATACGGAAGAATGGCTGCATTGAAAGAACAGGTTCTACCCTAACAGCACAATCCTATTTATATTTTTATGGAAATAATTCAGGGAAAAAACCCCACCAAACTCCTTCTAACCAAACTAGACCATTTCTTTATTTTCACAGCAATTCATGGAACACGCTGGTTTTGCTCTAACTAGCTTTCAGATTTTTCAACTTGACTATATAAGTAACTTTAAGTGTGTCCATAGGAACATGGAATTCAGTATTATGCCTTTTTGGTAAGCATTATCCTCTACCAGACAGGATCAGCAAAGCCCAGCTGTCTGTACAGCCTATACTGCTGGCATGAATAAGAAAATCACAAGCACAGATGTACACAAGGAACAGTCTATTTTAGAGAGAAGGCTGGACAGCTGTTGCTGTGAAGTTATGACTACTGCAAAAGTGCTGCAGAAAAGTACAAAATGGATGCAGGTACATGCTTAAAATAGAAAACTTTTTTAGACTGCATCTTTGGTACATTTAAATTCAATGTTTTGCTACTTGTTTTGCCTTTGTACAATGTTAGTTTGACACTGAAGCAATATATACTTGCCACTTTATTAGCTTTCTAATAACTGAAGACTATCCGATTTTTTGGCAGAACTGCTTTCTATTAAAAAGTGTCACACTTGAAACAGTAATTTCTTCTGTATGAATAAAATAACATTTAGGGTCTTATTACTATTCATACGGTGAGAACAAAAGCATCTCAAATACAAAATCGGTTTGAGGTTTGCAAAAAGCCTAGGCTATATTTGCAATCAACACCACCTTCTGATATATTGAATCTTCTCAAGTCACAAAGACTGAAACACTTCCACAGGCTGTATTCTTCCTTCAGGGGTAGCAATGTGAAATCAATGGAAAACTTAAGCCACAAGAATGCTACAGAAATCCCAATATTATAGTCCTAAATAGTTTTCCTGGCAATATAAATTATAAAATATTTCAAATATTATTAATCATGTATAAAAGTATTTTTTGTCATTTTTAATATTGAAACAAGTCTGTTCTGAAGTATTTTTTACTGCACTGAAAAAAACTTTGATATACTGATTGTTGGTGCATCTATCACCTGAACAATGCTTCACTTCAGCAGCTGGAAATATTCCGCTAAAGAAACACTGCTATCCATACCAGTAAATGTAAATAGTAATCACAGCCTTTATTTTCAGTGTTTTGTATCTTGAATAAACTATCTAAAACTCAGTTAAGAGAGTCAGCTAATACTGAGATTAAGTTTGGAACCCTTCCCCCCCAGCATTTATAATTTATTTACCACAATTTTCCCATTTTTTTTAATATGTGGGCTAATCAGAGTCAAAATAATTATCTTCTATTAACAGCTATAATATAAATAATTGTTTGACTAATTTTAAATCACGTAAGTCAATATAGTCTCTTTAAGAAAAAAACAATGAACAAAACCCCAAACAAAAATCTCACTATTCAGGATATTTAGACCCTCTTTATTCCTAGAATTCACCCACTAGATAAAGTAAGACCGCTCCCATAACCAGCAAGTAATTTGTTTAAATTGGTGGTTTTCTTTCCTCCAACTTCTCCCACTTTACAGCATACCTGGTGTCCTCAGCCCTGATTAGGCTTTTGCTTTCAATTAAAAAATATAATTTTCCCTCCAGGAAATAGGAAAACTAAGTACTTCGTGTGTCACCATTCCAGTCAAAACACCTGCATCTGCATTGTGCACCAATATACACAATTAGTCTCCAGCTCAGCCTCAGGAAACTTCCAGCCTGGAAAATTATAGATGCCTTAGGAAAATTACAGATGCCTTAGAAGTAAGAAATAGTCAGAAGTAGTAGAAGTTTAGCAGGGAGACCTTTTCACAAGGTGAGCAGGCTAGAGAGTTGCCATCGGGAGAATGGACCCATTCTCCAGTTGACCCACCTGGAGCTTTCCCAGTATCTATGAGAGCTTTCCTTGGCCTGGAATTCGTGTACTCAGTCTTTGCCAGGGAGCATGGTGTGTTTCCTGATCTGCCTCCTTATCTGCAGAGGGCTGCAGTGTCAAGGGCTTGGGACAAAGGCTGGGCAGTCCAGCAGTGTTCCTTCCAATGCTCACGTATGGAATTCACAACATTTTGTTTGAACACACAGATGTCCTATAAGGGTCCTTGCTGCATGCCACCTCAAGGATTATGTTCCATTTTTATCAGTGGTTTGTGCAAAAAATGCCTTGGCTTGGGAGAATAGGGACTTAGAAAAATTTAGAAAATTTAATTGCGTTAAGTCACTTCTGAATGTAGGATTTGGCCACTCAAATCATTCAGGTTTCCAACAACTTCAGATACTATCTGTCTGTTTTTGTAAAGTGGGATCCTGCAGCAGTGGCCCCAGCCATGTCCCACGTGTGCATGTAGGCAAGGGTTGGGCATGCCTAGACACCCTTCCTTCACTCCCCCCATCCCTTGGTTTCTTCAGAAAAACAATGAAAGTGTAAAGCCCCAAAGGGAGCAATGGTTTATTTTGCCAGGTCTCCCTCTTCAACACAGAGATGACAAGAGCAGTAAAGAATATCAACTGCTCAGTTTAAATTGAATGTCATTGCCTTAAATCTTCATCTGTTGAATATGGCAACAGTACTTTCTTCATGCTCTTTGTCTCCAAGTCATGCCAGCATATCTAACACTAGCAGGAGGAGGTACAATTAATTACAGCTGCCAAAATAGAGACTTGTAGCAAAGTACTTAGCTCCTTATAGGACCAAGTTCTTCAAAGATCTGGATTTTGATGAATCTTCTCCCATTCAGACTTTTTTTTTCATTCCAACTGCAGTAAAGATATTGTTATCTCTGATTTCACTTTAATTAAGTGCTTCTCAGTCCATGATCAGTTCTATTTTAGGCTGTTTTAAAGTTTATTTAATTTTAGATGTATACTAAGCAGGGTAACATAACTGCACATGTTAAAGCCTTTCTTCATCCTAATATTAAAGTGTTCCTTTGATTTCCTGAAGGTTTAAAAAAAAAAAAATGAACCTAGGAAGTTCCATGTAAATTTTCACTTTATCTACACTCTGAAAAAACAAGTGAAAAATTGCCAAAGAACAAGATTCTATATGCAGTGTGTTGATAGCCACTGCGTTTTTTGGTTTTGGTTTTTTTTAGGGGGATAACAAGGGATAATCGTCATAGAATCATGAAACAGTTTAGATCCAAACCCCTGCCATGGGCAGGGACACCTTCCACTGGACCAAGTAGCTCAAAGCCCCATCCAACCTGGCCATGAACACTTCCAGGGATGGGGCAGCCCCAACTTCTCTGGGAAACCTGTGCCAGGGCCTCACCACCCTCACACAGTGAAGAATTCTTTTCCTAGTCTTTAACATAAATCTACCCTCTTTAACTTTAAAGCCATTAATGAATACCTATTATCATAGAACCTGGGGGGAAAAGCTCTCGTAGAGGCATAAAAAGGTCATCTCATCCATGCACTGCAACTGATGGAATTACAGCATCATTTGTGGGGGGTGTCTGGTTATCCTGGGTGCCAGTGACTCTGGTGATGAAGTCTCTACAGCATTCCTATGGAGGCTGTACAACTGATTCACTTTACTTAGCGTCAGGAAACTTTTCCTCATGTATAACCTGAATCTACTTTTTCGCAATTTAAGCCGATTAACATATGTCCTAGCTACCATGCACTTAGACAACAGAGTATTCAATCTTTCCTGCTTCAGGATTCTCCCTCACTAATGCCCCTCTTTCAGCTGTGCAAGTTACTTGATTTCTTCCAATTTTTATGTAAGTTCTGCTTTTAAATGTCTGATCATACCAATCATCTCCTTTTAGACCCTATTTCTACAAATGAAGCAGCCTAAATCTGAAAACTGTATTCCAGACAATGCTTCCCAGTACAGTATATAGAAATATGCTGCTATCTTCCTCATACATCTCAATGTGATTTAAAAAATAGGTCAAGATATCTGATATCAATTGCTTATTTCTTATACACAGGGCTAGTTACCTTGCCATACAACAAGATAGACTAAATTTGACAAGATATACTTTTGGTAATTTCATGTTATTATTACTCGACTGGTCATTTCCACTTCGATGTTTACAAGTAGTTGATCTGATTACCCACTCAAGTGATTTTCAGTGAATTAAGCCTGTTTGGGCCATAATTTTCTTTTTTAATTCCTTCCTGTCATCATCCCTTTTTAAAAGACTGTCAAAACACTTGCCATCATAAATGCTTGGAATTTCAGTCCCTTCCATGAGTTGCCAAAGGGTTCCTTATTGATACGGTAATTTTTTTGAATATTCTAGAATGCAGTTGAATTGGCTTACATGATTTGAAAAGATCTGACAGATTTAGGGATTCTAACCCATTCTTTATCACAGGTGTTAATTGTACCACACATCAGTTCAGCATTGACCTTTTCAGGAGACTGATGCAGAAAAAGGCGTTAAAACATTTCAGCCTTCTTGGAGTCATTTGCTGAGAGTTCTTCCTCTTTTCTATAGAGCAGACTGATAGCTTAGTCTTTCTCATCAGTTTTTTGCTGATGAACAAGTTCACATCACCCTTGATATCCCTTGCTAACAGCACCATGTTTTGAGAGGCTGGACTTTTTATTGAGTTCCTGTATTTCCATAATACTTCCTTTGTCTTCACTGATCTCACTTCCTATATGCTTCCTTCTTGTGACTGAAATTAATAAATCTAAAAATGTAGACATGTTCATCTTCCATTACAATTCCTGTCCTCCTTCTACATTTGGATCACTTGAGCCAGTGTTATTCTTGCATTTTGTCTGAGAAACTGCTAGCCTGCCATTTTAACTCATTTTTCCTTTGATTTTGGTTCCTCTGAGATCGCCCACTGCAGATCTCTGAGTTTAGCAAAAGTTCTGCTCTTGAAATCCCCTGGTTTTCTGTTCTTCCTCCTCCTCTACAGAATTAATTAACTCTCCCACTCTGTGGTCACAAAAGTTGCCTTCTACACTTCCAATGAAACTAGGCTAGAGCCAAATCCAGACAGGTTTCCTCTTAAGTGGTTTTTAAGTTTCAAAAACTTGCTAGGGAACTTGTGCTCATCTCTCAGCATACACAACCGCACATAGAGAAATCCCCTATTACAATCAAGTCATGCCCTGGAGAATTTTGCCAGCTCCTCACAAAAAAAAACAAACCAACCCTAATCCAAATCTTCCTGAGAGGGTGCAACTGACAAAATTATTTCCTCTACAGACTTTAAAGTGTGTTTAACTACTTACTGATTTCATTTAAGAGACAGAGAATCTGGCAGAGAAGTTATAGTCGGCATTGCAAACAGTGATGTGCTGGTTTGGTTCCGCTACTGTCTGGGGGCTCATCTTTAGATTGCTAGGGTGGGATTTATTTCACCTAAATTTCAAGACCAATAGTATAAATATCTACCTTTGCACTTGGCACCTCTGTGTGTTTTTCCAGTCAGGGAAGAGGGAAAGACACATTAGGACATATGAATTCTTCTGACCCATTTTAGATGTTTTCTGTAAAATTGGAGGACTTGGAAGATCATTTGAAGACTTCAGCACTAATAGATGTAAGAAAATTTACACAGGAGAACTGGCCCGGCCTTTCCCCTGACCTGATAGGTTACAACCATGTGGTTTAACCTTGTGTTTTAACCAGTGCTCAAGAGAGAACATGCTAGACTACCACACCTGTACATTTTTAGATCTTGCTAGTTAAAGGATTTCCAGGTTGTTTTGATTTTATACTTCCTTTCTCTTACATGGTTTGCTTTGTTTGAACATTTCTACTTTGTTCAGTGTATGGCAGAGACTAATGGCCATCCTGTCATAACCACCATTCTCCTTCTCACATTTTTTCCTACATCTTTCCTTTATACTGATCTGTCATATATTACAGTAAGCTTTCAGCAAAAATTGTAGTGAAGCATTCACTGGAGCATTTAAGTCTTTCAAAAGGTGGGGAATGTTTTAGTTTATTAACAGATGCAGTCCTAGGCTGGTAGTGACTACAAGTTAAGTGAGTTGACAACTCCTTGGTAGTCTTTGTAAAGCAAGTAAATTGTCTCAGTTTACCTGCAATTTCCCTAAAGCATAAGCCTAAGCACCCCTTACTGTCAAACACAGAACAGAGCAGGGGAGCAGGAGAAAGGACGGGAATAAAAAGTGAAGAGCCTTTTGCTCTAGAGATGCCTTTCCTGAAGCACTCTCCCCAGCACACACACTTTCCAGACTCTCAGGACTATCAATACAGGAGCATCCCAATGCATTTTTAAAGATAACCTATAACTGATGAACAACTTTTATATTACACTCGACAAAACTTTCTTCTCGAAGTATCAAAATGAGAGAGAAAACATTCTTTCTCCCCTTTTTTTTAAACTGCCAGCTCCCTGCATGTCAAGTAAACCTCCTTGTTCGTCGCTGCCTCCGGTTCCATTGCTTCTGGCTGCCGTTTCCTCTTGTTTTCATGGGACAAGCCTTGTTCTTCCTCTTTCTTTCGTAGCTCCTCTTTTAAAACAACTACTGAGCAAGATATTTTTTATTTTTAATTCAAATCCTCTTTGCAGTGCTCCTAATGCAAATGCTACATTATTTGGAAAAATAACAAATCCTGTTTGTTCTGTTCACACAGTGAGGCCAGCAGGATTGTTTCACTACCTTCTGAAACAAACAACCTCCAAAGCAATCAGTGTAACAACTTTTTTTTTCCATTTTGTTTCTTCTGTATCTGTGAAATATTTCAAAGCAAAATATTCCCTTCTAATTTTCATCTCTTTGTTCAATGTAATTTACTCAGCCAGGCGCACTTCTCACTTTTAAATTGTCACCATACAGTTGTTGACACATTAACTACTGCAGTGACATTTTTAAAAAGCTGTTTCTTGTATACTATTCCTGCTCATCAGAATCCCTAGTTTTCTGCACTGAAACTATGAGATCCCTGAATATTCTGTCATTGTGAAAACTAATAATTTCTAAAGTATGGCAAAAGGAAAAGACAGCAGACTCAGTAACCTGTATTACACCTTTTCAGGATACAAGGGGAATATGCTTGCTTGTCAAAGCAGAGACTGCACGACATGATATATTCAAAGGGAGAGAATGGATGTCACACTAACTCAAGCAGTCATGACATGCACTTATAGTTGGGATATTCCTGTCTTTCTGGTCACTCTACAATAGAACAAAGGAAACAAACCGTCAGTAAGTTACTTTCAACAGATCAGGCTGGAAAATGTTTTATTTCTAATCATTTATCTGAAAGAGAATCCAAACAGCCTGGTGCAACCTTTGTGCTTCTGCTGAGCATGACAAGATGACAAAAAGTACTTTATATCCAGGAAAGGGCTGAAGAGGCTTAGTGGCTTTGGGAACATAATCTAGTCCTTGCATGGTCTGGTTCTGTACATCATACCAGGAAGAAGGTAGGCACATCAGAAGGGTGCCTCCAAACTGAACAAGGTGTTCTTCATAGGAATGTGTCCATCACCAAGAACAGCCTTAGTGAGAAGTGTCTTGGAATCAGTAAAGGATCCACAAAACTATAAATGAGGTAAACATTGATCTACACTAAATGTAGCCTTCATCAAGAATAGCCAAAACACGACAGCTGTGGTCAAAGCAGGGAACTGAAACTCAAAGTCCCCTTCTTGTGGCAGAATTTTAATCATTGCTTTTATTGAACAGCTGCATGCCACTATTTTTAAGGGAAGAAGGGTTCTCTTTAAAATAAAATGTATAGAGGGTCGCATTTGGGACACAATGCAGGGCCTGATGGTGTCCTCTGAAGTTCACAATTAGGCAACTGACATTCAAGGACAAGAATGACAATACACTTTATGGTCATAAAAACAAGCTTAGCCTCTCCAGGTCAAAGAATAGTTCTATTCTCACTGCTGGGCTGGATAAAGTAAAGCAGAGAGATGAGACACTTCATTAATGACCATGCAACACAAGTAGAAACGTAACTAAAAGCACTGACTTGTATTGCTTCCTTCTAAATGGTAAGATGCACTTGCTGCACACATACAACTTTCTTGAAGTGTTGGCTCACCAAAAAAGAGAGAAGAACAAAATCCATGATTAGAAAAACCCAGAAACTGAATGAATCCATGAAAAAGAAAATGCTAGCTCTGATGATCTTATCTAATTGTCCCACCTGGGACTATGGAGCCCTGTTTATGGCTCAGTGGCTAAAGCAGGTCATTTTGAATCATTAGGGCATAAACAATATTTGAGGTATAGAAATGTTAGCTGGGAGAACAACTCACCTTGCGCTGTACAGGTTTAAATAGCTCAGGCACAGTACAGTTAGGTAATGGTGAATCCTTCAGTCTCGGTGACACCAGGAGTAAGCTCGGTTCTTGGCCCTAGGTGGGGCAGTCAGTGCAGTTGCCACCCTTTGTTCACTCTACGTATGGTAGAGACAAGGCTACAAGCAGTAGCCCAGCTCTCCGCTTTTAATGATTAGGTGGGTTGCTGGGCATTATCCCACACACATGCTTGAGCTTTCTGCACAGCTGTAACTGCACTTAGTAGTAGGTACTGCACTTACACAGGTGAAAATGACAAAGAGGGCACTTTGACACTGATCAGCAAGCACTCCCTCCTTCAGTCCACCACAGACTGCTGTACATGGGCAGCGTGGCTCTGTCACCCCACACATATTTGCCCATTAGGACATGACACTCACATCAATCAACCCTCTCTAAGCTGCTTAAAGAAGATGTGACTCCTTCTACACCTTGTGTACAAGGGGTACTACGCTGTGTAGTTGCTCGTCACTCTCTGCAGTAAAGATCTCATCCTTCGCTCCAGGAAATTTTACCTCCTGGTCCTCAGGTAATGCACTGGTGGACAAATCTGTTTTTTCACCTTGCATCAACACTTTATACCTCCAGCCCAACATGCTGCAGCTTCTTGCAGAAAGCAAGGATGCAAACTTGGACAATTTCTCCAGAAAATGTACCTCATTTTGTGAGGATGATATTGCCTCCTTCACCGCACTGCTTATAAACAGCTCACACAGAAACAGCAGGAGGCAACAGGCACAAACTGAAATACAGGAAATTCCATTAGAACAGGAGGAAAACACAAATCCTCTTTTACAGTGAAGGTGATCAAACACAGGCACAGGTTGCCCTGTGAGTGCTATGGAGTTTCCATCCGTGGACATATCCAAACCCCAACAGGACGTGGCTCTAGCTGACCCTGCCTGGAGCATGGGGGTTGGACAAGACAATCTCCAGAGTCCTCCTTTAACGTCCTTCCTCTGAAAAGGGCAGTCACATCAGGTGAGGAGCTGCTTCAGGCTATGCCTATATGATGAGATACATTTTATTCCATTTACAGTTAAAATAAACAGGTTTTAATCAGGAACATAATATGGCCTGGGGTGTGCATGGGTGTTTTTGGTTTGGGTTGGGTTTTTTTTGTTAAGAAAAAGGGAATAGAGTCCTTTCAATTTTCTTGAGTTATTTAAAGGAAAACAACTGTACATGAGATAAGAGTCTCTTGATACATTGACAAACTCATCATTTGGTGCAACTTCAGTCAGTAACAGTTTTTTCCAATGGTTTCAAAGAGCAGAGGAGGACCTAGATGCTGCAAATATCCCAGTATGCAAACCCTCTGTATGGCTCAAGGGGAATAGTGTTCACTTATTCCCAGTGGAACTGAGGGTGCCCAGGTGTCTGTCAGGAAAGATAAGCAGTGACCCAATGTGTAGATTTTCAAACTCCCGGGCAGCAGCTACCTGCCTCTTGGAGGCACTACTGTCCCAAGGCACCACAGAGGTTCTTAGATATCAGCACACTTGCTGATGACTGGGACCTTACAGTCTAATGCTGAACACCCAGAGCCTACCAAATGCTGTAAACCCCTGTACAGACCACACAAGCATTCACTAAAGCGCAAATGGGAGCTAGATTTTGGGTTTCTGGTCTGCAGAATATTTTTAGTTTATGCAAAGTAAGTGAGCTTCAATACAAAACACTGAGTCCCATCTAAAAATTATTCCCTGGACCAGTGGTAAGGGCACTATGCTGAGACATGGAGCTTCAAGTCCTTGCTGAGAGAGAAGTTGCTTTGATCTCCTGCATCCTGAGACAGTACTACATACTACTACACTACACACTTGTGGGGTCCTCCCTCCAGATTAGAGTTGGATGCCTGTCTTCATAGGATGGAGGGGCTTCAACCCCATCTTCTTCCTTGGAATCACCTCCTGGCTAGTCTAGGTAGTCTTCCCGTTGGGCTGGTATCTGTGGTAACCTTACATTTCTAATGCTTCCACTTACCGTATGGGTAACCTTAGTGCTGTATCACACTGCATAACTCCTAATTTTCATGTGCTTTTTATAGGCTGAGCACTGACAGGAATAAAGCCTTTATGGAACAAATTCTAAACTGCTGAACTGAGAAAAAAACAAATTATATTTTATTCCATCAGCTCTGTTTAGCTTTGTATTTTCTTGACAAATGAAACATTTAGTTTTGACCTCTTGACCCAATGCACTGGTATCATGCTCCAGTATCGATGTGACAAATATTTTATGTGAGTCTTTAATTAAAAAGGCAATATTATTCTCTTAGATACTGCAAAACTCCCTTCTTTCCTCTGAAAGTCAAAACTATGACAGTATTTCTTTTACTCTGGTGGAGTACCAAAATAATTTCCACTACACAAAAGTTAGAGAAAAACTAATCTTCTATACCAGCACATAGCACTGCATGTAGAAGATTAGCTGATATTAGGAACATGCCATAAAAGCACCTATTTCTGAAAAAGCGCCTTTAACAGAAGGCACCGCATTTTATTTAGGTGTAGTAATGCATACAGCCACCTATATACATTGGCATATAGGTAGCAGAAGTGCAGACTGAAAAACACAAGAAACAATCCCTTGAGGTCACAACGGGGGTAATACATTAATTTTAGGGCACTGTACTGGGAAACGAAAGATGTGGACCATCTGGTAAGGGCTGAGAGCAGAAATACTGATTTGAGATGCATAAACAAAACCTATTGTTAGGACCCCAATATGGTGTGTGGCTGTAGAGCCTGCAGGAGAACGCTGCTGCGTGGCACAGGTGAGGGCATCTGGCCAGAAAACAGCCTTGTGCATGTCTGGAGAGCCCAGTCCACAGCCCAAGCTAAAATAAAGGGCTGAAACGCACAATCAGCCTCACAAAGCAGCAATGGCACCAAAAAGAGTAAGAAAGAGGGATGCTGTTGACAAAACCGAAGAAGTGCAATGCCACTGATGGGATTAAGAAAGAATGATGTAATTGATAAAACACACTGAGAAAATGACACTATTGATAAGACAGAGAAAACAGGTCAAGACTAGGTCAAAAGAAGGGACTAGATGTAAATCACCAGAACCTACAGACCATAGACAACCTGAAGGAAAAAGGGGTCTTGAGCACATTTTCAGCACAAACATCAATGGAGCTTTAAATTGTGGGCAACAGAAATTGTCAAGACAGAAACAGCTGAGTTAATATGACCACAGATACCCTTCTCTCCTTAACTATCTCACACAAGATAAACATCAATGATAAAAACTACTGGCACCAGTTAATCATGCAAGAAATAACTGCATCACAACAAAGCAGGGTACAACAGTTTGGCTTTCTGAATTTAGAATAGACTGAAGGGACACATGACAATGATCTCTGAGTACCTAAGAAACCATTCTCTGGGTATGAAGTATGGTAAGACAAAAATAATGCAAGTCACTGAACTGCAATGAAGACATCAGGAAAGCCTTTTTTTCTGGTGAGGATACTAAAACACAAGGCTGCATTCCTTGTGGAAGTTCTGGAATCTCCAACAGCGCAGGTTCAAAATACCAGTTTGGCCAAACATCTATCAGGAAAAAAAGAGTTGCATATAAGTGACCTCCCCTAGAAACAGAGGTGACCAGGTGGACTTCAGAGAAATCTTTACTACTATTTCATGGCTGAAGCAACGGTTAGCATCAACACTATATTTTGATCATACAAGAAAAGGACACCTTAAGGGAGGTGTTACAATCCAAACAAACTGCAGCAGTTCACAAAAACGGGCTTAATGATGTTATGCTACCGTAAAATACCAGTTCAGCAGAACATTTAAGCATAGTTCTTGGGTCTTACAGACTTGAGGTCTAAGGACACAAAACACCCAAAGCTTGATGCCTTGAGGAAATACACAACTAGCCCAGTGACATCTTTCACCACAAAATTAACTCCAGACCTAAGAAACTCAGTAGCAGGAAGCGGCTGAGCAGAACCACTGGGAAGTGTCGGGCACTGTAGAAACTGCAGAACAGCACAAACTCTCACATGTGCAACATTAAGGAAGGCATCTCAAAACTCGTCTTCAGGGACAAGAAGTTAACAAGTGTTCACGGAGATTTCCTGAAGTAATTGGTAATTAAACAATCATTCCTCAGTGTGCATTTCACATGTGGACGCAGACTGATGAAAACTGGCGATACCATTACTAAGATTTAGTGACCCCATTTGTCACACTGGCAAATGCACATAAGGCTGCCTGTTAAAGCAAGCTCCACTTCTCTGGGGTTTTCATCCATCCGCAGCTGCCCAAACCAAGCCTTTCTGTTGACCCCCACGGGCTCCCTGGCTTGTGCCACTTCCTGGTGCTGTCTCTTTCCATCTTACTGTACTCTCACCAGCCCCCTTGGAACTTCTGTTTCCGCGAAGGCTCCTTCAACCTGAACACACACAGGTTTATTCACAAAGTAAGCAGTGCCCACCGACTTGCTGATGCTGCCTCAGAAAGCCAGAAGAGCAGAAAGCCGAGTGGTTTGACATCCAGCCTTTCTAAGTTGCACACTTTGCATCTGGACACAGCAAAACGTATTTTAAGGTTCTTGTTAAACCAGATTAGAGCCTTAGAAAAGTCTCTTCTAGGCCTACAGCCTACGAAGCCACCTACCTCGAGATCTAACATTTGCTATAATAAGACTTTAGATTCCTATTATAAGATCTTAAAGACATACAGTGTTTGTTTAAAGCTTTCGACTTTAGATGCAACTGTTCTTGCACAAAGTCCGCAACCGCTTGCCTAGGCCAGGCTCCCCGGTGCAGGCGAGCGGAACTCCCGGGAGCAGCCCGTCCGGCGCCCGAAGGCAAGCAGCGAGCCGGGCTCCCGCACGCATCGGGGCGTCCCACGGGAGAGCGCTTCCCGCACGCGTGGGGCTTCCTGCCGCCGTGTGTGCGCTCGACAGGAGCAGGGGAAATACGAGCAGCTACAGGACAGGACGGCGCCCGGCAACGGCGCGAAGCCCGTTGTACGCCCGGGGAGTTGGGGAGGAGGAGAGGGGGACGCCCACCTCCGGCCCTCCCACGGCCGCCGGCGAGTCCCGCCACTCACCGATAGTGGAGACGACGGTGCCCACGAAGTAGAAGGCTCCGGTGAAATCCCACCGGGGCCGGATGTCATCGACGCGGATGCCAGCCACACTGGCTTCCTCGTACTCCCGAAGGAAGCGCCGGAGCTCGGCGCGGCTCAGGTTGTGGCGCCGGGTGAAGTTCTCCAGCCGCTCCTCCCAGCGCTCCTTGGCCTCCCGCTCCGTGGGCAGTTCGATGGCCGAAAAGACGGCGGCACCGCACAGCATGTACACCACGATCAGCACCGCCAGCAGGAGGAACCGCGCGTTGTCCGCGTTCAGGCCACCCGCGCTGCAGCAGCAGCCACCGCGACACGCCATCCTCCGCCCCGCAGGACCGGCCTGCCGCGCCGACACGCTACGTCGGGGCCCTCCTGCAGCCACCGCCGCCGGGCATCACGGCACCGCCCGCCAGGCGTGCGCGGGGCCGCGGAGCTCAGGGTGCCGCGGAGCCCGGCGGTGGCGAGCGGCTCTCTCGTGAGCCGGCAGGCACACCGGCCCCGGGGGCACGGCGCTGCCCCGCCGTGCCCGGCACAACCCCGCGGCTGACGGGCTTCGGGCTGCGGCGCATCCTGCGGGCGAGGGAACCGCCCGGCCCGGCCGGTCCCGTCCTACGGGGCCCCTCAATCCCGCCGCACGCCCCGCCGGGCTCCCGTCTCCGCCAGTTTCATACTCCCTTGTTCCCCCGCCCCGAGCACGTCGGAGCGGGACGCAGGGACAGGCACCTCCTGCTTGACGAAGGGTGTGGGCGAGGCGGGACCGGCGGCAGTTCGCCCCGCAGCCCTGGAGCACCTCAGCCACCGTCCTGGGCCACCCGCGCCATGGCACCGGGGACCCACGGGACGCTCACGCTAGCTGAGCGCGGCCACCGCCCCTGAGAGTCTCCCCGGTGCCGCGGGCGGGGCGGGGCGGCACCTGACGGGGCGGGCCGAGGAAAGGCGGCAGCCCCGCGGCCTCCACCCCTCAGGGCGGCACCCTCCCTCCCTCAGCGCCCGCGACCTTCCTGCTGGCTGGGGCTGCCGCCCGGCCCCGGTGTGGGGATCGCTGTGCGCCCGGGATAACGGGGCTCCCGCAAAGACTGTGAGTGAAAACCCGACAGCTGGTGTGCTTCGACCATCGGAGTACTATCGAAGCAAGAAAAATTGCTCCCTTTTGCCAAAAGAGGGCACCGCTTTCTCTACAGGTTTGGTTACTGGCAGCCTTCTCCACGGGTTGTTAGATCTCCATCCAGCACAAGACAGTCGAAGGGAAATGTGTGGAAGAGAGGCAGCTTTAGGACTGCAGTGTGGTTTAAAATTGAGCTATTTTCAGGGTCAAAGAGTTCTCCACCCAAACCTTCTAGAAAAAGCATTGTTGCTATAAAAAGAAAAAGCTGAACTCAGCACTGTCTGGTGACTATTACTGTGCTGAATTCTGCTTTAAAATAACTGTGGACTAGAACTGACCTCTGTAAAACATACTAGTATGTATACACTTTCTTCCCAGTGAAAGGCAACCTACATGTATTTTATTTGAGAAAGTGTGTTAACAAGGTATTCTTACAACATCTACTTTTTTATACATATATTCTATTATGTTGCAGCTACAATGTAATGGGAATGAACACTGAGGTCTTAGTAATTAGATTTCTCCCTTAATGGCAAATAACCGTGCAAGAGTCATTGATGGTCTCTCAGCCTGAGGTATCTCTACTGGCCTGAGCCCTGGGAGGGGACTGTGGACAGGTCTGTGCCCATGTTCCAGAGAGGATCACCCATGGTGTGGCAAATATCTACTTGGGCAGCAGGCACAGAGAAAAACCAAGTCCTTTTCTCACATTGCACAGTAAACCTACAGCCAAGGATGAATGGGACTCATGCTTCCTCTTTGCTTTTTCTATTTGTTGTTTCTCATAGGTGATACATAACACATCACATTGCAGGATTTTATTCTGTCTTCGTTAGCCTCCAGCATAGATTGACATATGGCAATTAAAAATAGTAACAGTGCTAGAAGACACTGAGCAGCCAAACTAAGAGGAAGGGGAGATGCCAGTCAAAGTAACCAGACTCTGTTCCAACTGCTAAAGGTAACCACATGCTTCCACAAAAAAATGCTGGTGTATCTTTAAAACTATTGATAGCTCCTGTTAGAAGGGAAAGAACCGCTATATTTCCCTGCTTTGCCAGTCAGAAACACGGATCTAAATTGGTGCTTTTCCAGCCAGCACAGGCAGCAGAACTGACTGAACATCCTCTGTCCTCACTGAAGTCTCCATCCATCAAAGCTGTTGTTCTTGGCTGGCTTGGAGCAGCACAGTGGTATCAGGAGCCTTTCACTTCTTGCAGCCATGACATCAGTGTGGTTGCCCAAAGGAACATGAAGAACAATCACATTATCCAGAGAATTATCCATGGAAAATTATTCTACGATACTGAGTTCCTCCTATTATTTACATATTGTTTTGTTAGGCAGGAATAGTTATGGCAAAACCATATAGGCAAGACCAATACGGTCTCAGGCATAGAGGAAGCATTACTAAGAACATCCAGCATGGTCTTGAAAGACAATGAACTAAACCATTGTCCTTGGGCATTAAAAATTGCAAGTTCCCTTAATTTGTCAAATCTGATCTTTACCAAACTAAAACACTATGAAGGAACTGCAGTGATTTAATCTCTTGAGAAAGCATCATGCTCCCTATTAAGGAGTAGAGCAAATGTGAGTTGGTACTGACTGGAATCATGAAGTAGAATATGAGATGTCTGACAAATATCAGAGATGTGTCACCTTTTATTGTTTTAAGCTCCTCTTCTTCCTTTACTTCCCCTGTTTTAATTAAAGTACTTACTTGAAAGGATCCTATACTTGTAAAAAACATCAGTATTCCCATTGCTGTTGGGTGGATAGCTGGAAAAACTTGAGTGTGTGGAGAGCACAAACAGTATAATGATACAGTCACCCATCTGGAGCATTTAAGCAAGATGGAATAAAGAAATGGGTGTGTTCATTGGCATAGGGAATAAAACCCCAACTTATCTTTTAGTTTCAGTTAAAAAAAAAAAAACAACGGTTAAACATGTTGCTGACATTTAAATTAACCCCAAACTGAAGTTAACATCTAGTAAGCTGAAACACTGAATGCATTGCCTCAGCACAGGCACTTGCGGCATCGTCAGGAAACCTGCCATGTTTGCCCTGCTCCTTGGTACTACAAGCACACATCTTCTATGTGTTCAGGTATTTAGTGACAAAAAGACTGGTGGTGGTGAGGCTTAGCAAGATTGTAAATAACAGAAAAAAGAACAAAACAACAAAAATCAATATCTAGTTCTGTTGATAATGTTTAATGATAACCCTGTAATTAAGAAAGCTACAGTCACTGAGTACCATAGCAATGATTACCAACAAATATCTAGTTAGAACAGGGCTATTGTTAATGCATCTGCAAATTACTGTGGAAGACTCACACAGAGATCTAGTTACTCTCATTGACAGTGTCAGTACTTTTTAATTAAGCATCTCCTTTGGAAGTGATAAGCTGGTTCACTTAACTGCTTATCTTTGGAGAAGCTGTGGGACAGCTGCAATTTACCCTTGAGCAAATTTTATAGATAATGAAATATCTTGCTAGAGGAGCAAAGAAACCAGCCTTCTGCTACCTTTGATGCTGAACAAACTTCTTCTGGAACTTAAACTGGATGTTAACAAATTTATATGAAAAAAATAACAATAGAAAAACCTGGAACTTCATGAACATGTGATACTTGGGGCATTGAGAGTAGACCAACAACGTCCCTGTTTGCTTTGCTAAGAGTTTCAAACAGATTGCATCTCTAGCAGAGTCCTACTGAATGTGAAATAAAGAATCAGAGAACCATAGAATGGTTTAGGTTGGAAAAGACCTTGAAGATCACTAAGTCCAACTGTTAACCTAGCACTGCCAAGACCAGCACTAAACCATGTCCCTAAGCACCACATCTACAAGTCTTTTAAATACCTTCAGGAATGGTGACCCCACCACTTCCTTGGGCAGCCTGTTCAAATGCTTGACAACCATCTCTGTGAAGAAATTTTTCCTCATCTCCAATCTAAAGCTGTGGCACAACTTGAGGCCGTTTCCTCTTGTACTATGGGGGAAGAGGACAACGTGGGAGGAGAGACCAACACCCTCACCTTACTACAACCTTCTTTCAGGTAGTTGGAGAGAGCAATAAGGTCCCCCCTGAGCCTTCTCTTCTCCAGACTAAACAATACCAGTTCTCTCAGCCATTCCTCAAGACTTTTCCTCCAGACCCTTCACCAGCTTCATTGCCCTTTCTTTGGACCTGCTCCAGCACCTCAATATCTCTTTTGCAGTGCATGGCCCAGAACTGAACACAGTATTCTTGGTGCAGCCTCACCAGTGCCAAGTACAGAGAGACAATCACTTCTCCGGCCCTGCTAACCACACTATTACTGATACAGGTCAGGATGCTATTGCTATTGGTCTTCTTGGCTGCCTGGGCACAAGCTGGATCATGTTCAGCTGTAATGTTGCTTCCTGCCTTTTATCTAGTGTACTCATTCTTCACAACACAGAAGACACTTAGCAGTGAAGACAACTGAACCTGCCTTTATAGTAGCGATTTTCAGGGATGAGAAATGTGAATAGTTTTTCCATCTTATTCACATCAGTTACTAAAGTGTGGCTGATAAACACATCTGTATTCCAGTCTTCCTACAGAAGACAGTATTTCATTTATACTTAATACCCTATAGGGGTATTTTTATTCGAAGATATTTGCAAATTAAAATTTACACTTGGGCAAGTGAGGCAGAGATAGACATGGCTTAAAAGTCCCAGAGGAGACTCCTCAAGAACAACTTCCAGTTCTAGATGCCCCTTTGCATTTGCACACTGTTTATCTTCCAGTATTTCAACAGGTAAGAAAATCACCATTGGGTTGGTAGCTTAATTATCCAAACTGTTCAACAACCAGCTACAGTTCAGAATGAAGTTTTTTGTTTATTCATGCTTATTGGCAATAGACCTGTGTAGGGTAGTGATCTGCTTGCTGAGGGAGTAAGAGATACATGAATCAGCGTGTGTAAAGTCGGAATAGAGTCACAAAAAGTTAGTAAAAGAATCCAGGAGCCCTGTCACATTCCTCCATTCTAAGCATTAGAAAACACTTTCAACTAAAGGATAAACTTTTTACTCTACTTAATACAGTGATGTCACAGCTTGAAAGTACTGCAGCAACATTTCAAAAGCAGTAATAGGGAATTAGTTTGAGTAGAGCTAACATTTTGATAAATTAGCATACGAACTTGCTTCTATGAACTTACACAGCTCCTTTCAGCCTCCAGTACTTTTTGCTGTTTCTCTCTTTTGCCCTTCGGAATGCCAGTTACAGTTGCTCAGATTAAAAGAAACACAGAGGTAAGACAGACAGAATGGTGTGACTACTGTTAATGTTCAGCTAAAATTCTGACATCCTAGGCCACAGTGATTAATTCCACAGCTGTAAAATGTCAGCAATTTTACTGATGTCAGTAAAAATATCTGTGGGATTAGGTAGCATCTAGCATTATAATGAACATTACATCTCTATTCTAACTTTTTCAAATACATACACCAAATAAGACAATGTATGTCACAGTGCACATCTATATATTACATTAATTTAGTGATTTCAATATTCAGTTCTTGGTATCCCATCTCTCTTTATTAATTTTAATTTACTTGCATTTTTTCTGTGCTGTTATTTCTGTTACCATGTTCACATTTGTTTATGGAAGACAGGCTGGAATATCAAAACCACAGAAAGCCTACACAGAAGAAAGCACAAGGAATTAATATATTGCCGGTTGCTGGAAAAAAGCACATGGACTCACTCAGGAAAGCTGTCAAATGAGAATGATACTGTTGCATGTTTGCACACCTAGCATGGAAAAAAGCACATGGTACTTCTTACGCCTTCTTACCTTCTGTGATGCTGGATTTAATCTCAAGTATGGTGAAAAAACTCCAGATAGATCACCATATCACAGTCTTGAACAAACCAAAATTAGATTGTTGCTTTACTATGTGACTCTAGTAAGAAACTGCACAACATTACGCTGCCCTGGCAGGAGATTTAACCTTTTCAGAATCACAAGCACTACCACGCACAAACCATAGTCCCAGCTGCTGTGGGTCACAGCTCTGCACTGGAAAGGTTTCCTGAAAGGTTTTCCTAGCGTAACTGATTATCTGGTTTATTTGTTCCCACCAACAGGCTTTGGAAGGATGTTCTGACACTGCATTAACCTTAGCCCTTGAGAGCTGAAGTTAAATCATGTCAGGTGCCTGGAAACAAACAAAAAAAATCCATCTGGAATTTAACCAGGAAAGCCTCAGAGCTGGTTAAACCACTCTATGACAAAAATAGAAATACTCACACATGTCACATTAATAAATCACATTCTTCACAAATTAAGGATAAACATCCATTAATTCTTAGTCCACCTTCCAGAACTCTTAAAGCTGTCCTCATATGAAGACACCTTCCTACTTAGAACTTCTCTAACTTTCACAGAAATAATTACATTAACACTTTTGCAGAGAAAATATGACAATGGCTATGAAGTTGTTCTTCCAGTTTTTTAGAGCACATCATTCCATTTTCATGTTACTTTCCCTGACCTCTGTTTTCCCAGGCTTATCAGGGACAGGATCAAACAGTTTCTGGATGTAGCATGCACAGCAAAGACACTGCATACAGAACTGAGGGCGAAAGTGGAAAGCAATCTTCCTATCTGTTCCATGGACATCCCAGTCACACTCTGACCTGTACTTGGCTCATATTATTTGCAAAGTTCTCAAAAACAGATAAAGCAATAATAATGATTACCAGGCCTTGAAATTGCCAACACGAGCTAAAAAATGAACAACCTAAACACCTAGGTTCCTTTTCTGTGAAGTGAGTAAACCAAGCAGTTTTATTGAGCAGAACAAGAGGGAAAGGATATGAAAGATGGAAAAGAAGCAGTTATCCATAGCTTCTCTGTGGAATGGTCTGCGACACTGTGGGAAAACAAAAGAAAATTTCTCTTTGCTAGGCAGATGCCAGGACAATTTCCTAAACACACACCTTTTCTATGGTAACTTTTGAATGAAACAGGGTTAGACATTAGACATTAGGAAATAGTGCCCTCCCAGTGTACTCCAAACCATCTTGGGGCATGACACTGCAAGATGAATGAGGTAGCATGGGAACAGCTACCCAGTCTGGTTATCTGGGACGCAGAGGGAATGCTGAATGAAGCACACTACATGACAAGATTTCCAGGCTGCAGTACCAGCTGTTCACACATCCCACAGCACTATTTAAGAGTACTCTTCAGCACCCAAGCCCATCCACTTCAATTTAGTATTTTGGGCAGTACTTGTATCCAAGGGGCAAAAACCCACAGAGGATTAGGAAATAACTGGCAAAAAGCCAAATTACTGGAAAAAGCCAAACCATCAAATATTACAGCCTGCATTAGCAGTGATAATTGCAATGAAAAAATTCAATCCAATTTGAAATGTACACAGAAGAAGATGGAACAAATGATATATAAACAAGACTGACTTTATTTTATTTAAACTTCACATACAACAACTTTTATTCCAGCTACAGGGGCCAAAAGTCTCAAGAACAGTAAATTTTAAGTTCAGTACAGTTAAAAATGCAGTCTCTGAGAACAGTCTAAACTTGTTTTAATCTTGAAAAGCATACAAGAACCATAGTAAGGAAAAAAACATATAAAAAAGTATTAAAAATTCAGGTTCATTTATAGTAATATGGTTATAGATCCTCCATGAATCTCCCATTATCAACATTTTAATATTTCTTTCAACTACAAATTAGCCATTACAACAGACATCATAGCTTAAATCCAGAAATAAGTAGTCTTGCAAGTAGCACGGCAGGCTCAGTGTCAGTAAGTGAAACATCACAGAATACTGGAAACATTCATGATGGAACCCACATATTTCCATGCGTATCAGGGGCGTCGGTGTAAGGAATATTCCAAATCCATGGTTGATCTGTAAACCAAAACCAAAAACAGGCTCACGACAAATTCAGTTATTAAATGTAAAATTTTGATCCTCTTCCTCTCCTTTGTTTGGAGAAAGGTGAAAATTCCCACTGATTTTCACATAACCCCATGTGCCATTTGACTGGACATTTTGTATTCAGCTACTTTTTTAAAGGATAAGATTTAGAGTTTTCAAAAGGCTTTGATTTCCCCCCAAATATTATTTTGGATATGATTATTAAACCCCAACATAGTCCATACCAGCTGTAAAAGAAATTTACATTTCAAAATACAAAAGAAATTGTATTTCAGAGATCACACAAGAACAGTCATACAGCCACATCTGCTTTGGCCCATAGGCACTTCTCTTAACCCAATGGAATTATCAGTCAGTGGAGTAACGTAGCAGTATTTTTCACACAGACAGTAAGAATTCAGTATCTAGGAATGATTCTGCCTGACCTCTGAAATGTTCAAGTTCAGACCTCATTTCTTCAAATGTTTCATCTTTAGATGAGCAACAGGTTTGCAGCAGACAGTTCTTCCCCTCCAAGTCTTAGAATACAGAAGCTATTCCTACTCTTGGGAAGGAGAAAAGACAACACAGCAGGAACCAACTGCTAGCTCTGCAACCTGCCTGAGGCAGTTCTTCCATCTGCAGACATGTTGCAGAAAAGCCCCTGGTGCATGAAGCCTAGCTATTACTCCATTTCTCTCAGGCTACTCTTACTGAAATACAGAGAAAAATCCTTCAATCCTTTCAGTGATTTTTTTCAAACCGGAAGTTTATATAAATCCTCCCTGCTTATTTTTTCCACCTACAAAATGAGCCTTGAAGGAAGGCAGTGACATCAATCTGTACAATGCATACAATTAAACTGAATTGTACTGAGGATGATGGATGTAGTTCATTAAAACCAAGCTACTCATCTGCATAATATACTACATACACTTGCTGAAGCAGATTCGATACACTTGTCAGTTCACATTTTGGATAAGCTATTTATCATGATTACTGTTTTCCAATTTTAAGTTCACAAGATCCACTGCCAGGTCTTACAATATATGAAGTGAGAATTACTGTAGCAAGAAGGGACTAAGAAAGTGACAGAAACAGTAATGAAGACATGTATAAACTGCAAAACAGCACACTGACAAGTACCGCACCAATTACATGTGGGGCAGGGAGAGCATTCCCAGCATGTACTCACTATTTACCTGCTACTAGAGTGCATTTAATTCTAGCACTGTAGCTCCATATGCTGCAGTCAAACATATCCCAGCCATGCAAATGTTTTACAGAAGTGTCTGTTTACAGTAGTAAGAAGGTAATAGGAAAATGCTTTAAATTATCAGAAAATTGAATGTGTTTGACTTGAAAAAGGGGAGTTTAATAAGACGAGTGATGGGGATGTTACAAGTCACAGGTATGTGATCACCAGAGAAAGAACAGCCTGTGAAACAAATGCAATCTTTCACATTATGTTATTATAAAAGCACAATAAAAGCAAACATCCATGTCTTCCCTAATTTAAAAACATTATATAAATTCTGAGTGGAAGAAGTTGGCCAGTTTTTAGTTACAGTGGATAGGTGATTTTCAAGTGCAAAAAAAATAAAAGGTATCGGAAACCAGAAGCAACTACAGCACTTAAATCAGTGCACTGCCAGAAAATGTCTGTAGGCTTCCGAATCAACTGCAGAACATCTAGACTTTGAGTCATACCTTAAAACCAAACCAAAAAGGTAGCACCATTATTTTTCTAAACTGTTTCTATCAGTCTCATGCTTGAGAGTCACATGTGCCTTTTGTCTTTTCGGTGACTACCTTACCACACAGCAAACATGAATAGTTATAAGAATGGGTACTGGAAAAAGCATTGAGGTTTCCAAGCATACATTCATTTTTTATCATTGATCTCTAAACCATGACATCAGAATAAATCCAGTCCCACTCAAGAATTGGAATTCGTCACTTGGAGTCCACTATGCAGCTTGGACCTATTCATCTTCACTACCATCCGCGGTTACTCCGTTTCATTCAGCATAACATAAAGGAAGAGAAAGACTTAGATGTACAGAAATTATTTCAGTTACCCCTTAAAGCACTCTGAGAGGCTTCAATACCTAATTTAGTTCTTTTCTATTGTGTCTACCTTAATAAAATTTTCTTAAGGTACCTATTAATGTAGTTGGATCTTTGTTTTATTAATGGGATGCTGTTGGATTTATAGAATACCTGATACTATTTCAATAAGCCACATGCAAAACCATTACTGAAACAAATAATTCAGGTATTTTTAAAGTCTCAGATCAAATTTAAAATTATTTATCACTTTTAATAGGAGCTATAACAGCAAGAGAAAGACAGTGACTGTGTACAAATACTGTAAGACCATAGCAACTTACTGCTGCACACTAAAATGATTGCCAGGCTTTTGAAAGTTACACACTCATCTTCCGCGGGCAAGGGAAGAGGGGGAGTAGAGGTTAACTGTTCCCTATTTACAGCCTCATTACATACATTTTTTAAGTGTGCTCAAGGTACCTAACTTCCACACATTTCAAGTTCAGTTCTTCATTTCTGATAACACTAATTCCAATAAGCTGCAGTTGATAACAAAATTAGTGACCTAGTACCACTGCTTCCTTCTTGCCTCACTTAGAAGCAGCAGAACTCCAGCACTAGTCAAATGAATGGGGCCATTCCTACCCCACTGCCACTTTAAGATTATCTGAAATCTTCAAGCGCTCTTTCAGTCAGGCAGACTTTTGAAGATTCTCTCACAACTGAACAGACCATCACATTTCATTTGAAGATAGAGAGGCCCTGGAACACAAGTTATTTCAAGTACACCTAATCAGTCACTCAAACAGTCCGCCACATTTTGAGATCAAGTTACAGAATAAGAAATCATGAGCTGACAGTGGAACAAGGTTGTTCTGCAAATTTTAACAACCAGTACT
The DNA here is from genome assembly GCA_009867235.2 of Psittacus erithacus. Classification (NCBI taxonomy): domain Eukaryota; kingdom Metazoa; phylum Chordata; class Aves; order Psittaciformes; family Psittacidae; genus Psittacus; species Psittacus erithacus. The sequence continues at coordinate 44,856 of WYDI02039169.1, forward strand.
TTCCAAATGCAGTATATTGTGTAGGTCAGGAACACACCAGAAAGCCACCTCAAATCTTCATGTTCTCAAAAATATGACAGATGGCAGTACAGTGTGTACAGCCAAAACCAGAAAAGTCTGTGAATTACAGAAACATGCAATTGAACAGTAAAGTATAAAACACAATTAAGGATTCTTTGTGATTCTCTTTCTACAGTGAAAATACAAGTGTCTTCTGCACTTGAGTGGAGATCTGGATGACAGCTATTTCTGGTTGATTTCTAAAAGCAGAAATTGGATTCTTACGTCATCTTTCACAATATTTTAGGAGTCTTCCAAGTAAAGAATTTAGCTTTGAAGTAGTAAATAACCAGAGTTTTTCAAGTCATTCCACGTATACATTCTAACACTTACTCCCTGTTGCATGAGGCTGGAAAATTCTCCCTTTCAGCATTTGCAGAAGGTGCATGCTATACTTCAGTCTCTTTTCTCCCCTCCCTTCAGATGAGCACAGCGTTTACAAAGAAACTCATCTTGTTGAGATGGAAAACCCCTCAATGTAAAAATCATACCTGAAAGATTTCAAGAACAGGGAAAGACAGGTGGGGTAGAGGTGTGGGATCTATAATAATATACACAGACAAGGTAATGATTCCTGAAGGCCAGAACAATGATCACTCGTTGGGAAAAAAAATAAAGAAAAAAAGAAAAAAAAACCTGTTTAAAAGCAGGATTCGCTTTGTTTCTCAATGAGAAAAAGTAAGTCCTTTGCACTTTTCTGAGGCCTTTCCCAAGTTGTTCTAAAAAAAGCCCTTGATGTACTTACTTACTGAATTTTCAAGTTCCTCCCATACAGCAGATGATTTGCTTAGTCAGTGAATTGTGTAATAGCCAAATCACAAATTAAGCGATATTCCTCGACTACAGCAAGCAGCTTGTACTTTTTCCCACACAAAGGTACAAAACCACCCTGGGGTTGTATCTCTTTCTGCAACTCATGTCTGTTGTAAGAAACTTCTCAATAGGCTTATTACACAAAAGTGATAGGGCAATCAGTCCTTAAGCATTACAAATGAAATGTTGTATTTTCATGAGAGGACCATGTCAACTTGTATTGGCAAGAGAGATAATTGCAACTGCAATGTGACAACGGAGCTCAACAAAAAGATGATTTCATACAACAAAATAGTTGTACTCATCTGAAAGGTTCTAGAGGGAAATAAAAATCTGAGTATTATCAAAGGCACAAAGAGATTTTGTTTATAAAGGTATCTTGCAAAGGAAGGTTGGCTGTTGTGTGCATGTTTCCCAAATACCAGACTGGATCATTTTCTGTTTTTCTTCACAAGAACTCTCATAATTTTACTGGTCTATAGGTTTCTTTTCTCTTAGTATCATCAATACATTAATCTTTCTTATAGTCAGTTTTTTTTTTGTTATGACAGCCTGATTCTGTTGGTTAGCAACAGGGGATTCCAGAAGATCGTTGTATCTATATAGTTTATCTGTCAAGATATTAAGTAGTACTATTAACTACTAGGTAATTTAATTTTTTTTAATTCTTCAAATGTTTTGCCCTGAAGATACACCTGCTGCCCACAAATGGACTTCTGCCACTCAACTGCAATTGCTCAAATTTGCAAAGAGTTAATAACACACATGTTGCACACAACAACTGTTACCTCCTAAAAATTAATGAGGTCCTTTGTCACTTCAGAGTGGGAATGATCTTAATCTTAATTTTAAAACTGCCAGATGTAAAATGTGTGTGTTATACCCTGCAGCAAGAGAAATGTGCAAGCTATGTATATCATAAATAATAAAACTGTTTTGCACTGGTAATTTAAAGCAGCTGGGAAGAAACAGTCTAAAGTTAAAATGACCAGGTAAAATTCTCTGGGCAGCCTTAACTCTGATCTCCTAGGATGACATACTGTTGCATTTCCTCAGACTTGAACTGCGAATCTTGCACTCTGCACAAGAGAGATTAAATCACACAGAAGTTCAACAACTAGACTAGACATCATACATCTATCCTGAAAAAGAATAACTGAAATAAAGTGCTTTTTTAAATGCCTGGATTAACTAACCACTGAAGCAAAATATTGACTCTCAAGTGAATTTGCCATCTCATGACGATGCTCTCAATTAATGATCTGAAGGGTATTTTGGAAGATCTCTCTTAGCCAAAGACAAGATCTGAGCTCAAAAAAATTGGCTAGTAACACGTGGCAAATCAGATCAGACAATCTAGTGTCTCCTTCTGGTCTTCAAGTCTGTAACCCTATCAAAACAATACTTAGAAGTGGTCAAACTAAATAGTGAGCCTAACTTACTTTTTTTTTCTTTTCCTCTCATATGTGTTAATTTCTTCTTAGTCATTATAAAAAGCCTTAAGAAACCCAGGTTTTGCTGAGTACACAAATGTTACACTTGGACTCTGGGAGGCCACTTGAGGAAGCATGTGATGTCAAGCTGTCTTAACAGCTTCAGTGTCAAACATGTCAGGTTTACATGGCAGTAATGATGCTTTTGTTCCACCCAAGAAGGAAATGTATGCCAACACAGACTGAGATCAGTTTCAACCCCTGCTCCTGACCTGCCTCAGTATATGAACTACAATGAAAATGTATACTTGCTGCTTGAAACTTCTAAATGTACTGAGATTCATATTTACCATTACTCTGAGTGTTAAATAAGTGAAATATTTTCTAGTCAATGTATTAGTGTCACTTGCACTAGAAACAGGACTAGCCTCCAGTTGTCATCTCAGAAGAAAGGACATTACCTCAGAGTCTCTACCGTATTAAGCATACTGAAAGGACTTGAAGTTCTCTATAAATTCATATAGGATGCTGCCAGTCAAGTTCTTTCAATCTCTAGATAGTATACAGGTCGCATGCAGCTAAGCAATATTAACTGGAAAAAGCGAGGTTCTTGAAAAATTGTGAATGACTTTCCCGGAAGTCATCTTTCCTAATTTCTTAAAAAAATATTTTAGTTACTTGGTGAAGTAAATAAATGACAATTTACTTGAAATAAATAAAAGACAATTCTAGAACTTTGGACAAAAGAAGAAAATAAAGGTAGGAGAAAGGAAGAGATCATGTACAGTGACATTTTCCCAGAACTTATCTGACCATCACCAGCTCTTGTGAGGGAGCTCAGAGTAAGAAAGTATTCCTCTAGCTTACCTGAACAAAACACTGATCTCTTTCCTTTAGGAAATCTGTCACTAGCACAAGGCAAGATAGATGAAAATTGTCCCCATTGTTTAAATAACAGGATACACACAAATATCTAAACCTACCAGAGCTGGAGGCAAATATGCCATGAAATATTTCTTGTTTTTATTCAACACAACAGCAGTTTATGTATAATAAACAAGACTGAGTGCTACTCATTTCCTGAAATCACTACACATTTGCCACATGTAATTTCGCCACGCTCTCAATTCCCACTCATTGAAAACTAGATAAAATATCAAGCACTGAATATCTCAAGATACAAAGAAAAGGTCAATTTGCTCTTTCATGTAAGTGTGGCAATGGAATATTGAATAGTGAGCATGGCCTCTCACAAGGGAGAGAGCTGTTCCTGTGAGACATGTTACAGATCCTTTCGTGCATTCTTAAGAAAATGAAATCACAGCTGTCAGAGGTTGAAAACTTCAGCCAGAGAACTCATGTATTGCTAAGTGGACTGTTCATTTCTCCACAATGCTTCAACATGCATTAAAGCAAATTTCCATCTCATCTGCCCACCACCATTCAATCCTCTCATAGCATGAGATTTGACAACTTTATCCCCCAGCTATCAAGGGTGAAATAGATTTTCCACTGGAAAATAATGAAATACATTTTTAATACATTCTTACAAATTGTGAGAATGGCTCAGGAAAGAAAGCTTTAACAAAAAGCAAAATAACCAAAGACTAATGTAATTCATATAATTGGCAAATATAGAGGGTTCACTCTAACTTTAGATTAAACTGAAATGAGCTAGAACCTGTCTTATTTTCTTGTATATACATGTTTTCTGTATAGTATTAGTCAAATGAACATAGCCAGTTTCCTTCCTTGATATAAATACATACACTGAAGAGGAAACTGAATGAGAAATAGCTTTTTTGACAGATTACTTACCCCCCTACTTTATGGGGTTTCCTTCCAGAGGGTTTAAGCAGTTCCACAGCATTTTGAACTAAGAGCTCAGAAAAAGCTTATATAAATTCCTATCTTATAACCCAGTCACAACTCAAAGAACTGATGATAAATGTATTTTTAGCTCATCCCTTTTCAGTAGTGCTGTAAGAGAGCTCTGCAATAAGGGCATGAGATTAAAACATCTGAAATCTCACAGAATACCAACGCAAACAAACGGTACAGAAATGTTTCACCTGCTGAGATCTCCCTAAATAAGCACAAAACAGATGAAGTTGCCCAAAATGCTGACACTTACTATAATACAACAATAGTATGGTTTACAGTACATGTAAATCATAGATTCACTGACTCATTGAGCTAATTAATCACTTTATCATTATGTACTGACAATTTTTAGGTACAAAAATGTGTTTTTCAAGCATTACAGTGTGGTTTGTTGGTGGCTTTTTTTATCATCCTTTGTAGTTAAAATTAGCTATTCAACATGAAAATATTTCTCTTAAAGGAGAAATATTACAAACTCATTTCAACTTGATGTGGCCTTGCTGTTATCAGCTATGATTTGAGACCCAGTTAAATTTTATTCTCTGTTCCCTTCAGAAAGCTCAAATAACTCTGGCACAATTAAGATGGAATTTACCTGTCCATGTATTGTAAAATGTGGTTCTGTGCAAGTCTGAAATACAGCTGAAAGCTAAATGAAAACAACAGGAAAATTTCAAATATGTGTGATATGTGAGGTGATATATCATAATTGCCCTACCAGTGACATCTGATAGGGACCAAATTACTTCATTATTATTGAACTTAATGGACTTTAAAAGACTGTGGATCAACCTCGTGAACTATGATGGCTGAAATCAGACAGATTATTTACATCATTACTGATGAGTTTATCATTGTATGTCCTGACATGTACTTTATTGCTTTTCAAGATGCATTTACTTCACTGTAACAGTTTTCACACTGGAAGTCTAGTCTCAGCTAATAAACACCAATTAATATGACAGAAAGCCATTGTGACTGAATGACAAAGAATTTCTGCAACTAAATTATTTCCACAAACTAAGGAACTGGTTTTCTTTCACTTTGCTACATTGAATAATAACATAATTCCGTAACATTGAGTATCTCTGATCCAAGATTAGAATTTGCACAAGTACAAGAAGAAACAATGTATTTTAGTATAACTGTCTTCTACTTAGAACTTTACATGGCAAACGTATGGCCCTGCTGCTGACTATCTGTTCACTATTCCACCCACTTATCCTCCCTCCTGCTCCTAATAGGTTTTTTCTGATTACATGAAAGTGATGTGTACTTTGTTTTCCCATGGTTAGAGAATCCGAGTTCATGAAAAATCCCCCAGAGCCTTTTCTCCTTCAGTTATAAGGATCAGTTGATATGGTTTCTTTAGGGAAAAAATAATTGCTTGTATTTTTGCTTCTATTAAAACAAATCTATTTATACCAGTCTCCAGAGACTTCGAGAGTTGGTAACTGTATTGTTAGGGACAGATTATTTTATGAGTCCATCCCATAACATGGGAATTCTTTTAACATATTTTCCACCAGGACGCTGAGCAACAGAATATTCAGGAAAGAGACGTGAAAAGGCACAGTCGCCTTTGCTTCCATTGCCAAAGCCTAGATAACTTGAATTCTGTCATCTGTTCATATGATGGGAGAAATATGAGACCCAAAAGCTGAACTACAGACAAACAAGTTCTCTACAGCAATAAACTTCCCATGCAAAAAGAGAAAAAAAAAGGGTTTGGAAAAAAAAACCTTTATGCTCAGTTGAAAGCATAAACCTCACTGATTCATTAGGGTAAATGCAGGAATTAAAACAAGAACAACGTTAATTATACAGTTACATTCCCGCAGAGGGGGATGATGGTACATGTAACACATGGATTCTGATTCTGAATCTTTTGTTTCAAGATTTCCAAAAATTTAAGCATGACCTTTTAGAAAAAAACTTTCAAAACCCATCAGTTTGAGCATGAGTTAACCATTAGCTAACATGCATGTCCCAGAGCACAACAGGCAGCTACAGTGTATTTTACCCCTTCAGTTAGTTAGCAACCCCGCACAACTCCTGCCACCACTCCCCAAACATTCACAGTACTTAAATGGACAGAACGGTTTATACTAAAACAGTATAATAGACTGCATTAGCACTTCTACATTGAGCCAGTATTTTTAATTCAGAAAATTGAAATGCAACGTAAGAATTCTTTTAAGTAATAAGATCTTGAAGCAGAAAAATTATCTTTACAAGTTACCAAAGTAGCATGCCTTGTACTGAACAGGTGAACGTCTGGCCGTATATCTGGTGCCAAACTCAAGGTTTTGGCTTCTATGATCATGGATCTACCTGTGAAAAACCAGGTTTGCTGGGAGCTGATGGGATTCACCTGACCAAGTGAGGCAAGAGGCTTTCTGCTGATGCATAAGGAACCAACAGGGAAACACTTGTGAAATGCTGCAGAAGAATTAGGGCTTGTCCCTCTTAAAGCAACAGTCCAGCTACATGCTTCCACACCAACACACAGCTTGGGTAACAAACGGGAGCTGGAAGCCACTGTGCAGCTGAAAAGCCGTGATCTAATTGATACCACAGAATCAGATCACTGGAACACTGCAATCACTGGTTATAAACTGCTCAGAAGGGACAGGCAAGGAAGAAGGGGGGGATTTTGCCCTCAATGCAAAAAAGAAAAAAAAGTGCATTGACTGCACAGAGCTGTGTTTGAAAAACAGCAATGAGCATGTTGGGAGATCATTAGTGAAAAAAATCAAGAGGTCAAGCCAACAAAGAAAACCTCATGGTTGCTGTTTACTACAGGCTGCCCCATCAAGGCCACCCCATCAAGAGGATGCTGCCAAAGCATTCTTACTTCAACTACAAGAAGCATCATGCCTGCAGGCCCTGATCCTGCTGGGAGACTTCAGTCACTCTGAAATGATGCATTTTTATTTCGATTTACTATATAAAACTCTAAGTCTGTTTACTTCTTAGCTTTTAAATATTTTTTCACCCTGCATCATGTGTTAATTCAAAGATCTGAGTTGCTGTAAACACTGTCTTTCCTGATCTCTTTATTACTACCCATTATTTCAAGGTCTACTGTAGATGATACCTTTTTTAGATTATGGCTTCTCAAAAAAAGTTTGTCACAATCTTTTTGCATTAGTTTAAAAAACAAAATTATAAAACCCAAAATAATGCAGGTTGTGCATCAACATCATTATCCTCAATGTATTTTTAGGCTTTGGGGCCATCATCACCCCATAGCAGCACTTACTTCGCACTTCCCTGATCTGCATGTTCTAGAGAGTCTCAGGAGCTGAGGAGGTTGAGATTGTGTAAGTCTCCTCAAGTGTTATGAAATATAACCCTTTTGCCCCTCCAGGAGGATTTCAACACAGATCTTCAAGATAATGAAGTCTTAAACTATGAAATACAGAATGGAGCAAAAGCAACTTTTCCTTCTTCTAATTTACAGCAATTATTTCACATTTGCTCTATGTTATTTCTTTTTCACCCCACTTCCAAAGGACTAGCTTTTTTCCTAACACCTGCTCTCTTCCAAACAGTCCTCTTTTAACACTCCTTCTCCCATCAGTTCTACAGAAAAACATTTCAATTCCATAAAGAATATCTATTTTCCTAACGTATACAAGAATTTCAGAAAAAGAATGAAAAAGTATTGTTTAGTTTGTTGATCCAAAACTTAAACGATAATGAAAAAGCCAGCACAAAAACACTGCATAGTTCTTTTCTTTGAAATCACAAGCAGAATGTGGGACTGATATAACCTTAAATGCAGTCATGCCACAAAAATGTTAAAATAAAGCTTTAGAACATAGCAGTAGTCCAATGACTCAGAGTTACTCAAATTAGTTTGCTTCATATATAATACACCAACTTTTCTTTTGAAGTCACACTTTACCTTTGCTTCCATATTGTTCTGGGGGGAGGTCAAAGGGTACAGGAAAGTATGTTGCTGGATTATCACCTTCTGAAAGCATTCTTCCTTTCACATGAAAATAACCTTTGTCCAAGCCCTATGAAGGAAGGAAAACATACAGAAGAAAGACTTAGTAGCTCTGGGGGGAAAAGACAAACCTAATCCACAATAGATTCTTTCTCAATGAGTTATTTTAATAAACAAAATATTTTTCCTCCATTATTGAGATTAGATACTTCCTGAACAACTCAGCTTCTCTTATTACTACTATTTCAGGCTCTCCTCTTTAACATTCACTGGCTTGGGTTCACAATGGATACGCTCTACCTTCTCAGCCCCTTACACATACACCAGTCTTTTTCCACATCCACTCGGTAAACACGCTTGTGGCCTTGCTTGTGTAAACAAGTCTACCTAAATTAAGTAAGGTCTTTGCAACAGGCTGCCATATGGGTGGCATATGTCAATAAAAGATGTTGCTGCTTTTGCATAAATGCTTACATACATTGGAATAAAATTGTAATTATTAAACAAAACACCTCTGGCATTTAGTATTTAACTAAAGGGAAAAGCTTTTGAAAATTTCTCTTTGCTGTTCAGCTTTATCCAGACGGTCTTAGAAGTTCGGTGTGCTTCACGAGCTGAATTAAAAGTCAGCTGCTGATACAGAAACAAGTCTTCCAACCTGCGCTTTTCAGATGTCTTTGCTAACACTAGCCATATACACTAAAAGACTGTAATGAAATTTTGTAACTGCTTGCACAAAAGTTTCAAAGACTACACTCACATTAGAGCAGCAGTGGATTTCAAACGAGACTAAGGACTACAAAAAAAGCTATAATACAAGAGCAGACAGATTTAAAGCGATTCAAGTAACTTCAGTAGATGATACTGCTTCGTCATTTTAGACTAATTGGATCCCATTCATAAATTATAATGACTTACACAAAAGCAAATCCCTAATACTGAGATTTCCAATAGCCTATTGTCAATAAAGTATAATTTGATTAGAACAGATTATAAATTTAAAGGCTATCAATCTTTTATTAATTATTTCTAAGACATTAGAAATAATTAGAAATTATTAGAAATAATTAGAAAATCTAAGAACTGTATTTTTCTTCCTAAAAAAATCCTGGAATAGTTTGGGTGGGAAGAGACCTTTAAGAGTCATCTATAGTCCAACCCACCACAATGAGCAGGGAGATCTTCAACTAGATCAGGTTGCTCAGAGCCCTCACCAACCTGGACTTGAATGTTCCAAGTGTACTCAATGGGTAACATGTTCCAGTATTTCAACACTCTCATAGTAGAAAATTTCTTCCTTAGTCTGAATCTACCCTCTTTTAGTTTAAAACAATTCTCCCTTGTCCTCTGACTACATGCCTTTGTAAAGGTCCCTCTCCAGCATTCTTGGAGGCCCTCTTTAGGTACTAAAATATTGCTACAAGTCTTCTCTTCTCCAGGCTGAACAAACCAAGTGCTCTCAGCCTCTCAAAACAGAGGTGCTCCAGCCCTCTGATCATCTTCTCATGGCCTTTTGGAGCCACTCCAGCATGTCCATGTTGTTCTTATGTTGGGGGCCCCAGAGCTGCATGCAGTACTCCAAGTGAGGTCCCACGAGAGCAGAGTATAGGGGCAGAATCATCTCCCTTGACCTGCTGGTCACATTCGTTTTGATGCAGCCTAGCATACAGCTGGTGTTCTAGCTGTGAGCTCACACTGTTGACCCATGTCCGAACATGAATGTACACACGATTCAAGCTGTAGGAGCCATGAGTCCAAGTTTTACTGGATTACTGTTTTGTGATAGTACAAGCACAATTTTTAATTACCACTAAACAATCCCGTATTATTCAAACATACATGCTGGCTGAATTGATAGTAATGTCTATATACAATACTTTTACAATACTGTAAGTTTTTCTTGGCTGAAGTTTTACTTAATCAAATGTTAGCATTTTAAGTTAGAGGAAGCAGGCATTCATATGACCACACAAAGCACTGGACGGAAAGCAGCCTTATGCCTTGTTCTTTGATATTCAAGAATCATAGTAACAGAGAAAAGGGAAAGGAAAAAAAAAAAAAAAAAAGAGAGAGGGAATTCAACAAACTCCTCTAGAATATAAATGCTTTTTTTGTCCCCCAACCCAAGGTAACAAGAAATTGCTAGCTGTGAAGTAAGAAACAACATGTATTATTTCAGGGATTACATAAAAGCCACTGCCTTTCAAATAAAAGAACAGGGAAAACAAGCCAACAAGGTCATGCTAAAGGTTTACGTGAATGAAAAGCCATTTTAAATTTCTCTTCCTTACACCATTAATGTCAGTGGAATTTTCATATAACCTCATTAAAACCAGGCTGTGGCCTTTTGTACAGCTTAGCCTTTAAGTAGCAAGCAGTATGTTCAAAACAAATGTAAACAACTCACAGTAGGCAGGTTTCAGTCTGGGTGGTGTGCAGCCCTACATATTACTGTTAAGGTGACACCTAAATTGCAAACTAAAATGGCTTGTATGAGGCTTGATGGCCCCAAGGGCCTGTAAGCTTCTCTTGTCTTCTACACACAGCTACAGGAGAAACGTGGAATGGCAGAGAAGGCTTCTCTGTGTACTGAGTTGGTTCCTAATTTCATATGCACACCTGATCAAGAGCAGCCAAGTTACACACCTCTTGCCCAGCATCATCAGAGTTTAAAATCTGTGTAACCATAGCTATCAAGTCAGTGTAGAACACCTCCTACATAGGGCTCTATGTACATACATAGAAATCTCAGTTTAAATCCAGTACCAAGAACTGCGCCGCCTGTATTCCATTCTAATTCATAGCAGGGGATGCTTTTCACACAACATGAAAGAAAACAGCACCACTTATAGGACATTTTTAATCTCATTTTCTTACCTGTTATCTGTCTTTTTTTCAACCCAGTAATATTTTTGTTTCTGCTGCATTTTTTCTACCCTCTGTGCCCTGTTATTACTTCAGCGTTTCTTCTCAGGCATTTTGCTTCTTTTTCTCGTTCTACACCTTTGCCTTCCTCCTCCTGACTCTTCCTCAGTAGTTACCCATTATATTTTCCTCTCTTCTGAGAGTCTTCTTTCTTCTCTGATGCTGTCTTTCAATCCCACTAGACTCCAACAACTGATCCTAAAGTTGTTTCATTTGTCTGTCAGAATCTCACCTGTAGAGATTTTCTATTCTGGAAATGCTAACCTAAGATACTTAGTTTTCCTCAAAACACTGTGGAGTGAGAATCTAGGTTATGGAATACATTTTTTAACAAGGCTCTCTGAGGAGATTCACATGCTTTTAAAAATAACTTTCACGTGTCTGCCTTCACACAGAAATTGTAATAAGTCACACATTTTGTCTGTTTTAAGCGTTTCCTGGATGTTGGCAACTCTCATTGCTGTTTCCAAAAAAGAAACCAGCAGGATCGTGCCTGAAAAAATTCTGCCTGCCTTGTAAATTTTCCTCAGCCATATTCTACTCTTTTTTCCCTCTGTAACTATATTTTGTTCTTTAACTGAAACTTACAGCAATACCTTTTGAAGGGCTGAAATACATTTCTCAGTTGGGAAAGCATTTTTTCTTTTAGACTTATGCAACTTTATAGTACATTAGCATCATGCAGGTGTTGGGAGGATGAATGGGAAAGTAGAACAGCTTAAAAACTCCTACTTTCCAGCCTTTTTTTTCTTTGTTTCCCTAAATCCAAGGCAGATTGCAGATTAAAAAACCAAAAAATCATACAAGAAATTCTACTCAAGTGGGAAGTCACATTGATATCACTACAGTATTCTGAAGAACGACACAGCTGATTACTCCACTGGATGATTATGAGACTATCCTTTCTCATGCCAATAAACAAAAAAAAACCCAAATTATTTTTAGGTCTATTTTCTAGCCCAAAACCATTTTTAGCCCAGCAAAGGTATTTAAAAACTCACTAGTTTTGGCAGGAAAGAATTAAGGATGCACACAAATGCACACAAACTTTACAGTAACCATGCTCTTCTGGCCAGGAGAATATTCACTGAAATCCTTCCTCAATATTGAGGCGCATTTATTCAAAACAAAGCTTTACACAAACTGCATCAGAACATTTCTTTGTAAGCAGCCAAAAGAAGTGACAAATTTAGGTTCCTAAACTTGTCAACCCACAACCAAGTATCACACAGCCACTCACTCATTCTTCCCCCTCTGTCCATTGGTGTGATGGACAGAACTGCAAAGAGGTAAAACCTGTGGGTTGAGATAAGAACAGTTAAATAATTCAAGTAAAATACAGCAATAATAAAAAACAGGAATAAGCCCCAATGATAAAAAAGGGAGCACACAATATACTTGCTCACCACCTACCAATCAATAGCAAGCCCAACCTGTGCAGCGATCTGGGCCTTGAGGGTAACTGCCCACAAGTTTATATACTGAGCATGACGTGTTGTGGTATGGAATACCCTTTTGGTTAGTTTGGGTCAGGTGTCCTGTCTCTGCTTCCTCCTGGCTTTTTGTGCCACTCCTCGCTGGCAGAGCATGAGAGACTGAAAAGTCCTTGATCAGGGTAAGCGCTACTGAGCAACAACTGAAACATCAGTGTTATGAGCATTGTTCTTAGACTAAAGCCAGAACACAGCACTGCACCAGCTACTAGGAAAAAAATTACATCTATCCCAGCTAAAACCAGGACAAAATCCAAAGTTCCTCGGCTTGGAAAAATGTGCCTCTAGGTATCTTTACTGCTGGACTTTGAAAACTTTGCAGCAGTTCAGTGAACACTAAAAGCAAGGCTTAACATCCTAAAGTTCACATATAAAATCTTGGTTTACCTATGCTGTATTTATTTCCCCACACCCACTCCATTTCATACAGAATAGAAGACTTCATCTGAAACTAGATAAACCAAACAAGAAAGTGGTACAACATTACTCTGGAAGTTAATGTTACAATCAAGCAGCTTAACCTACTTGGATTTTGGTTCTAGTCTAAGTTGGGCTACAACTGAAGGTGCTTGGCTCAGTTGTTTGAACTCAGCAAAAATCTAAGCAGTTCAGTTCTGATGACCAGACACACACATAATGGCTGGCTGCTCTCTAATGTAGATGCAGCTCACTCATCCCCACAGGCAACTATAAAAGGATATATTACTATTACCACTGAGTATTCACCACACAGTATTTCAGATTCTGCAACACTGTGTTAATTGTTTGTGACCGATTATCTAGACATAATTGTATCATCTGACAGCACTTGGTAGGCAGTTATGGGTAAGTTCTCTATTTAATAGCAACTACTATATTTCTCTTTTTATTTCCAAAAGCTGACTGGCTGGTACCATATACTTCAACAGACCTTTTAGAAAATTTAAGTATTCCACAAATTTTCATACCATTTTACACGCTCAGTTTCTCTTAGAACCTTATCAGACATGAAAGCTGTGAGGAGGAACTATTTAAAAAGGTTTCCATTAGACAGTTCATTAAAATAAATAAAAATATGCACCATGCTTCCCAGAACTCCATACTGTTAGATGACAGGGCACTCTCAACATTTTACATCTTAAAGATGTAATTTATTTCAGCCTCTGGAAAGGAATCCCCAGCAGCTGAAAGCGCAAGCTGAACATGAGTGAGAGTAAAAATGTAGGAGGTGAGAAAGAGAAATGGAGATAGAAAGGGAAATGCAGTTCAAACACAGGACACAATCTTTTTTTTACAAACATTGTTTTTTAATCAAGAGAAGCTTGTGATCTAATGTCAGCATCAGCTGATTTTTCCCTAGACACTAAAACTGTAAGTGATAACAGCTGCTGCTACATTGAGAACAACCATTCAACATATTTCTGAGAGCCTGAGAGGCCAAGACTGAACCTCAAAGTGTAAGTTCTGGAAGCATTTTAAAAACCAGATGAAAATTTGCAGTCAACAGATGGCAAGTGAGGAACAAGCCACTTCCAAACTTGTATTCAGCAGAAAATAGAAGGCATAAACCACAGAGTTCATAGAGTTTTTAAGACTGGGAATATTAAGTGTGTGCTATCCAAATCCACCAGGGTACTGCGGCTAAGTGGTCTAAGGCACTGGATTAAGGCTTTAGTTTCTTTGTGAGCATGGGTTCAAACTGCACCACTGCCAGGAATCTTTTTATGGTTGGACTCCATGACCTTTAAGGTCCTTTCCAAACGAAACTATTCTGTGATTCTAAGATGCTAAGTCTTAACGTCTACCAGAATAAGTGTCATTAGCTTTGTGATCAACCTGTGTGAAACAAGTTGAAGAAACAGAACTATCAGAAATTGGCAGTGTTAAATTGGCATTCTAATAGCTAGAACATACCGAGTCTCTCGAGGCAAGAATGCTCAGTCACATCTCAAAGCACTTCATTTAGTTTGTATTCTGTATATTTTTAATTGCAAATAAAATCAGCCAAAAGCAGCATACTTTAGAAAATTTATTTTCTACAAGTGTCAGTCTACTCCTAGTTCATCATTATCTTTACCTAAGACTACTCTGACAGAGAGTATGTTAAAGCCACACTGAACCAACAAAAGTCTTGACAAACAGACTAAGTTATCAAAGAAACACTTTTTACGCAGACTGAACTGCAGGGTACATTCCTAAAATAGATTCACAAGCTAAGCACTGCAACTTGAATATCAGATGCCTGCACATACATAAGGCAAGTATTAATATTTGTCTCTAACTACCTCCTTGTTATCAGGTGTCTCTGCAGGTACTTCCCAGTGAAGGAAGGAAAGACAGCTGTAGTCCTTGTCCCCACTTTGCTCTCATATATACCACATCATGTGACTACTGTCAGTTTTCACAATTAAGTATCAATACTTAGGAAACTGGGAGGAAAAGAACTAAGCATTCTCTTCCAAAATAGATAGTTAAATATTCTTCCAAGTTTTAGATTAGTTTTACTTAAGCTGTGTTCTGAGAGGTCTGAAACTCAAACATAAGGCTATCACATGCACACTGGCAGATTTCAGTACAGTCACCTGTACAGGAACACATTTGTGTGCTTAGCGTATTTACATAGGAGTTGTGAGGGCTGTAAGGAAAGTATTGTACTTGCAAAAAGCATCACTATATTGCATACATTTTAATTATACTATTCAACAAAATCAAGCTAAACTTTACCATAAAACATGATATATTGCAATTATGGTTTCTTATATGTACACATTTCTGCCAATTCTGGATGAACAACTTTCTCATTCAGTAGCTGAAAAACAATTAGAGGCTAACCTATTAACATTATATACCACTTTGTAAAAACAGCAGTAGGCCAAACAGACTCAGTGAGTGAGGAGAACCTTGAGAACAACGCTGTTTCATAGATTTACATCTGGATCTGTTTCTCCAGATTTATACTTGCATCACACGCTCACCTTCATCCCTCTACTCACTACCCTCCCAACCCAAATGCTACAGAAGATAAAAAAAAAATAGAAAAAAGAAAAGCAGTAAAAATAAATAAACTCTATCCTAGGAGCAATTGAGCAGACTAAAGGCGCTTCAGCTTACCAAAAGATAAAGCTCTATAGAAAGAGTAGTATGGAAGAGGTAAATAAGGATCCCACAGTGTCATGGTTTAAGCCCAGCCGGTAACTCAGAACCACACAGTCACTCGCTCACTCGCCCCCTTTATTCCCCCCTGCTCCCAGAGGGCTGAATCCAGGACACACCGTTACTATGTCTTTCAAAGCAAGAAGGGAAAAAATATCTAATGAAACTAATTTTCAGAACACTGTGATTCATGTGACATTGTTCTGTTGTGGAACTCAGTCAGAAATCATAGGCATTTAAGAGAAGACAAGAGATGGTAACAGATAAGGCCTCTAAGTCAAGAAATCTTAAGGATAAACTGCATTCCTGACCACCATATTTTTCCATAAGCATCTGCTGTTGGCCACTGAATGCTCTGTGACGCTCCTTTGACAAAGCAAAATAAAGCCTTCTATTCCCCTAATGGTGGCTACTTTAAACTGATCAGTGTGACAAAACCAGAAAGACCTGGGGGCCTGGCTCTACAAGTTATGGGTCACAATACATCTTCCTCAGCCAGATCTTAGTCATTTACACATGTAATTTACATGTATTTATGAAAATACACACAAAACTTCACCGATTTGTCTTCTCCACAGGCTCTGGTTCCAAAAACAGGCCAAAAGAAGGTTATCTCAATGTGATTCTACACTCACTTCCCTGCTTTCTGCCCCCTTGAACTTGCCCTTCTTATCTTCCTTGCATTAGTACTCAACTTGCTAATTCTTGGACAGGTTGCTATCATGGTAGGGGGTGGTGGTTTGTGGGCTGTTTTGCATTTAAGTGAAAATCTTGCATATTGCTCAGATTTGAAAAAGGTATGACCACTCTTGGCAAAAAAAGACTAACTCAGTTATTCCTGATTTTCTACCCATTTGAAGCATATTTTCCAAAACTAACAATGCATGGAAAAGCAGAGCCAGAACAGGAATATTCAAATTACGTAAAATGACTACACAATCTGGTGATCAGTTATGTCCATACGAAAAGCTTCATTCACTATGTGCAATCATACCAGTACCATATGTAAACTTGTTGCTTGGCAGCATCTGGAAATAACAGTAGCCAACTTCTTAGAACGTTATTTTGTCCCTTAAGGTCAGTTGCTTTTAACAGTCAAATCTGTTTGCACAGTTCTTTTGCCCAGCACTTCATCATTCTGTTATTATTAGTTGTTCACACAAATGATGTTGGCATTTTTTTGTTTAGAGTGCAGTGACACCAAAATCAATGCATCCTACCAAAGGAAGTTGTAGGATTTTTTCTTGTTTCAGTCTGATCAATGTATTTTCTCTAAAAGTCTTCTTCCACATAAACCATGCTGGAGAACAATGACTGAGATTGTCTCTAAGGTTCACAGTATCAGAGACCACATTATTAGAACTGAGATACAGGAGTTCTTTAGTTACAACCAGAAACCAATCTTAATATTACAATCTTAGGAGACTACAATTATACAGTTATGGTAAACATTTTTACAATGTTATAATATTAGTAAATGTTCATTTGGGAGTACATTACTAAGTAACAGGAATTAACGAGACATTATGTGAACATCCGTAAACATTACCTAGGAAAGGTGTATTCTTCATCAGAAAAAAATATTTCTAAGGACTTTCAGTATACAAATGTTTTTTCAGATAAACTTGCAATTTCTCCCCTGGAAAATAAGAATTTTCACACAGGACAGTTTGAATGGTTTCTGATCACAGACTAACTACTGTTGATAACATTTCTGTTCACCAGAAAGAAGGCAGAATCAACAAAAGGAACAAGAAATCTGCATCTCCCCACTATCAGGCAGTAAATCTAAGAAGACAAAAAATAACCTTAAAGGGAAGCTTTTTTTCTTAAATACAATGCACAATTAAATCACAGGACTCACTACCACAGGATCTGTAGAGGGCTAAAACCCAGCAAGTGTAGTTCAACAAGGAACTTAATGTGTTAAGAGAACAATCCGAGTTGTGGCTACTAGCCATCATTGTTTGGAAAGCCTTAAAAAAAAAACATAGGGAACATACACTAAAGAGATCACAAGCACACTGTTTATTGCGCTAATCCCCATGGCATCTGCTATTACTGCACTAAGACTAGACTACAAAGTAGATGGACCTTGGTTATCACAAAAAGGTTTCTCCTGATCCTCCACACACTAGAAGTTATTTTGGGTCAAACTTGTCTTCTACAGACTGAGACTGCCATCACATTAGGTTTAGAAGATATAATCCTTCAGCTTTTGAACAGCCTGTTATGAAGGTGTTCCTAGATTTGCATCAGAAATTTTACTAGACACATTAGAAAGTTGTCCTCAAAGCAGAAAGTTTTGAGACAGTCATGGCTTTGGAAATGCATTTTGGGGAAAGAAGAACATCAATCAGTGTACCATTAGGAATTGTTTTTCAAGTCACAACTCATACACATCACTTCAATGTGAATATGCACCCACAACCTAGTTTTAAGAAGCACAAAAGAGATTGGATAATCCTTTCCACCAGCTTTTAGTATATATTACAAGTTAAAATATTACTGCCTCTCAGGAACATGACAAAAGTCACATCAACACTAAATCCATTCTTGCTGTGCAGGAAAACAGACTGTTTCTACTTCAAAGAACACCTTGTGCAATTCCACTTGCTATTAGCTTTCTAACCTAGAAACACAGAACCTGATAAGTAGATTTAGTCACATTAGCATTCATCAATATTTGCAGATTCTCAGTATATCCCAGGATTTGTACTTGAACTATGAACTTACAAATGCTGAAGGCAAGAAAAGGACTCCGAGTTCATAAGAACGGATCATCAGTTGGGTGCCATTTTTCTCCAGAGCTCCCCAAGCTGCTTTAGATAGATTGGCACTGCAAAGAGAAAGAAAGCCTTTCAGTAAGGCATAATCTTCACAGTAGAAAATGCATGTACCACAGCTGTATCAATACACTTTTAGCAAGAGAACTTCACTTCTATCAGAAGAGTCTTTTCCACAGAAAGTAATTTGGGTGTTATTCCTTATTGCTATTTTTACAGCACAGTGGGAGCAGCAGAAGCATACTTGTACAACACATGTGGATAATTATACAATGCTACTTGTGTCATACGGATCTACAAAACTAATTCAAGCCTCTTGAATGTTCTCTGCATCTTCCTTCTTTAGAAAGGAACTTGGTGAAAGGAACTTGATATTGGTAAATAGCTACGGCTTGATGACTTAGGAAGATTAAAGGCCAGTTCAATTATGACTAGTTACATTACAATACATTAAGTACAGAGCAGTTTTCCAAGTGTTAAAGAGTATCTTTCATTCCTGGCATTTTTTTCTTTGATATATTTATGAAGACAAGTATTTATCAGACAGGTATTTTTATTTCAGTGTGCTTTCAGCACCGTGTTGTAGTTCATCCTTCCTCAGTAATCTGCTGTGAAGTAGATCAAGTTGAGAGTCAAACAATAAATGCAATTCTGTTGTCAAAATCCACTTCTACAGCAAAATGCAAAAGCTTAAACATTACATTTTAGCTGATAACCTGGATGCTTTTTGATAGTACCAAATGGTGGAATAAGAAACATGGAAAAGAAAAAAAACAACCATTAATTTCTGTATTAGGTGGATTCAGCATCACATTTCAATAACTTAAATCCTTCAAAAAGCACCTTAATCACAACTGCTATTACAGGCAGCAATATCAGTGAGTGATGGAAGTTAGACAGCCAGAATATAAAGAAGAAAAAAAAGGTTAAAATGACTGAGCATATAAGAGCAAGGATACAAAGATCAAAACCTGTAGTATATACGGTTGCACAAAAATCAGTTTTGGCAAAACTGAAACATATGTGTATTTTTCATTCACAATAAGACAGTCTCTTCTCCTGTCAAGAAATTTGTTGCTCCCTCTTTCAGCTTCTTTAAGAACCAAACAATAGAAATACAAAGCTAGACTTCAAGCTAGACTGCTGAACAGCTCAATCTGACAAAAGGTCAGATTCCAAATGCTAGGTACCTACATGCTTTGTAACGATAAGGCAGCATAAGGATAAACTTTGGCTTGATCCATATCTATTTTTACAAACCTGCACATTCATGTACAGCATGTTAAAAAAACTTAACTCAAGGTTTAAAAATACTTATCACTTCAGCTGATGCTGAAGCCTGAAATTGGCAGTTAAAGCTCAGATAAGATTACAGTGTGATTGCAAACAGTTCCATAACAATCATTGCAACCTGCAGCCCCCAAAGGGGCAATGCAATTAAGAAACATTAAATACAGACAAAAATTCCTATCACTACTTACAGTATTGTGAGGATTATGGAAGTAACTCACCCAGGCCTACAATTAACAAGAACTTTATATGTGACTGAGAGTGTACAGTTGGTCATTTACCTTGTAACTAAGAACCATGCAATCTTCTGGAAATCAGGAGAGGATCTCATGTATGTCTTAATGTGAGGCATAGCATGACTTCGACCTGAGACTTCAGCTGACCATTTGCTAGAAAACAAAAGGAGTTCTTTTCATATATAGTTTTGAGATCTAAAAAAAAAATAAAAAAATACTCGCCATACTTCACTGCCATATTCTCAGTAATACTACGCTATACTTGTCACATTTAATAGTCATTTCCCTTACAGAAAGGCTGAAAACACTTTAACTGAATTTTTAATCCTGAAATCCAGCCTTACTAGTAGTCAGAAGGGCAGGATTTCCTTTCTCTACAAAGAAATCGGACAGATAATTCTCCTTGGCGTATCAGGCTCTCCTAACAATTTTTTCCACTCCTCCACTCCAGCTAGCACTCAAGAAACCAAGTCCAAACTTCCAGCCAGTATTTCTTTGTTTGAAGACTGTCATGCCTTTAAGGCAAAGGAACTTGACACCAAATTAAACCTTACAAAATTCCCCAAGCTCATTATAATTTATTATACATGAAGTAGAGGAAGGGAGCAACTGACAGATTGTTGACACTACCCCTCTTCAAATCCCTTTTCTGTGCCTCTAAGCCACTAAGACATTGGAGGGCTTAGTACAGTAGAAGTCATATCCATGTATATATACAAAAACTAGTTTAAAACAACAAGCCATTGCTGGGGCAATTCAGCATCAGTGTTACAGAACTCTAAACAAGCATCAAATATATGTACATAATTGAAAGTATATAATCATGGTATTTAGAAGCACTTTCCACTCACAGCTTAGTTTTCACTCACATCAGGAAGAAGGCTTCTAAATACACATCTTCATCCACTTTTCTTTCCTCAGTATGGATCATAATAGGCTCTGATTTAGGTTGTCACAATCTTACTTCCCTAATTTAGCATTCTCTTATAAAAGGCAAATACAGAATCAATCAGCTCTGAAAAGCTTCTTAAGTGAACTTCAGTGCGTTCATTTAAAAGCCTGAGAAGACTGAAGTGGAAGGGCTGGAATTATTTACCTAAGCTGACTTTCAGGACTAACTTTCACACGAGTTAAGTCAAGAGGTTTTTCAGTTCAGGGGTCAAGACTTACTTGAACAACCCTATACTGCGATGAAGGAAAGAAAACTGTTTGTGAGAACTGGTCCTGTATTCCTGAAGGGCAAGAGCTGAAACACTGTATGTGCATGTGGAACAAACTAGACATCTTTAGATTTTGATGCAAGCCACACTGAAGTCTGTTTCTGAAGACTAGACCAAGACTTGTATGATATAGAAACAGCTAACCAAACTTGTGTTTCCCTACAGATCTCTACACTTTCCACATTGAAAGACTGCAAGGCTATACAGTCAGCAATTCTTGTTAACAGCTTTTATCTCACGACTGACAGTTTAGGAAAACATAAATTTAAGGCACAAAAATAATTAGGTAACTCCAGTCACGTTACAGGAATGAAAATCAGGAAAACAGTAGAATTGGGAATTGAACACTGATTTTCTTTAGATCTCACTGCCTTACTCAAGGACAAACTGTGTTTTAGCAACAGTACTACTGTTTTTCTTCCATTTACTAACCACAGTAACCTAATGGCAGTGAGTTCCAATTACAAGTGATTGAAACTGGTATTCCAGAAAGTTAAAATTAGAAAAGGAAGCATACATTTTGGCCATAATTTCTTTAGTAGGACAGCATAAATATGTAAGGACAAAAAGGGGAAAGTGCTTATGTTCTCTGATCAGGATTAGTTTTTGGGTGTGTTCTGATTTTTTTGCTTGGTTGATTTTTGTTGGTTTAGGGTTTTCTTTTTTAAAAAATTGTAAATATCTTACAGAAAAACTCAGATGATCTTGGTAAAAGCACTATTAGCAAACAAGTATTTAATAAATGTTTTTTCTTCAACCTAAAAGTGGGCTTACCTCCAAACTATATAATTGAGTGACAAGCCAAAAGAATTGGAAACAGTTTCAGACAGGTACAACACCTCATTTAATGCATTCTTAATACATTTCTAAATGTATTAATGCTAAATCTCTGCCTCACCATGGAATTTTCCTGGCATATTTTAGAAAACAAAAAAGCAAAAACAGATTACAAAAAAGCCTCATGTAAAACACAAGAGTAGTTGTTTTGCATAGCAAAGATGAAAGCATATGCCAATAAAACAATTTCAGGATACTTATAGTCAAATTGGCTTAACGCATTTTAGGCTGTAAACTTGTCATCAGAATGCAGCTGGCAGAGGATGTAAACAGGACTGATCTCACCTTGCAGTAAACTTCAGGAATATTCACTCTCAGAGATAAATATGGTAAGTTACATGAAACTAGCTTTGAGAAATCTTATGGAGCAGAATCACAGCTTGAAGTAATTACTTTTTTGACAGTTAGAGGTCATAGTATCACATAAACTAAAAGCTCAAGTGTGGGGTGAGGAAAAGGCATGTTATCAGAATTTCAACAGTAAACTTGAAAGCCTTTTTATTATTTTTAGTTATTTTTACACTCCTAGCCCTAGAACTCCTTATCACTCATACAGCTTAGTTTTGACTTTAAATCACTAATTCTGATACTTTAGCAGCAATTTGCTGCTACTCCCAGTCTTCCGTGGCATTCCAAGTGGAGCTTTTCTTCATTCTTTTTAATTATGTAGTCTCTAAGGTGATGATTAGGCACACTGAATTAAAGAGGTAATCTCCTTTCTAACACTTACAACACAACAGCTTTTGGCCCTTCCATCCCTCCATTTTTCCAATAGTATTCTCTGAAGGGTCGAGGAAGAAAAGTGTTCTCTCACATGAATAAGACATCTTGTGCAATATAGAAAACATGTTGCACTCACTTGCACTGCAAACGTGCTTACAAATTGTTGCTTTTATATGTTATTAACCACTTGCAAATTTCAAACATATGGTTTTAAGTGTTTGACAAATATTTCTTTTACTCTGTGATGAATTTTTGAGTTTGAAAAGGAGACTACACTGGAATCACAATGCATTTAGCTGGAAGACATACAGCAAGTATGCTTTGCCACCAGCGCCTGATATTCATTGCACAAATGCAGTAAACGAGTAGACACAGCCCCTTTTACAAATAGGGCTATTGAGAAAGGGAAGCCAGATAATCCTAACATCCCAAAACCTCACAGTGCAGACACATTCAACCCATAACCAGGCCAGCAATAACTCATTTTCTACAACATCACCTCTTCCATCACTCAATTCTTAATTCAAACAATGAATGGGCTTTCAGTCTCAAGATACTGGCAACAAGGCTTGAGCACAGTTAAAACAACTCAGACCATTAGTCTTGACTATGAAAGAACAGCAAGTCCTCTGTATCTCTTGTTTATGATGTTAGGGGAACACTGTAGTTCTTCTAACTGAGAAGAAATGTTCTTCAAAACTCTACAGGCCTGAACAACACAAAGCTCTGACAAAACCATGATTATGGACGTGTCAACAGCGAGTCAAAAACTCTTCTCAAACCAACTTCTTCAATTCTTTGAAAACAGAAATGTGACAAGGCAACTGCACAAACATAAGGCACATGGTATTAAAAGCCAACCAATTAAAATAAGCATTAAAATAAAATTGTTTATATACTGTTAAAACTGGTCAACTGTTTCAAAAATAGCAACTAACAGAAATCATTAAGCATTGCAAATCTCTCCTTATCAATCAGTAATACTGAATGCTGAAAAGACAAACACAGCAACCCTACCAGAGAGAAAACTGAGCAAATCACACCATTTGCACAGCAGCTAATCTGACAAAGCAGTCTAGTAATTATTTAAGATCAGAAAAGTGAAGTCAATATTAATTTTTAGTTTAGTTGCCATATTCTTTTGAGAAATTACAATTCAGAGCTGCATTTCAGGTTAAATACAGTCAACTGGCAGAAGATATAGAAAAGCAGACCACAGACATAACAATTGCATGCCTAGGGCAGAGGTTCTACCTCTTTAGGTGAGACTACAGGACACCATTTACCAACCCCATTAAAATCTCTCACTACTTGTAAAAAGGAGCTATTATTCCTTCTCCTTTACTCCAAGTATAGAAATATTTCTCTCCTTTCAACTCCGGTAGGATCCTTGGTTTCTTGTTGGTTTTGTATCGTTTTCCAGCGAGGTAAAGACAAATTCCTCTAATCCCTCTACTGCCCAAAGCTTTGCATTATGGCAAGTCTTTAGAAGATCTTATCACATATTTAATCTATTGAAACAAGACCTACCATTTTCTGCGTCTCTTGGGTTACCACAGATAAGAAGCTGATGTGTATCATCTGCTCTACAGTAACAGTTTACATGCAGGCCTCCTCAAGGAACTGTGTCTTGTATTACTGCAGGGTCAATTCTCATTAGCAAGCAAATTGCCAGATGAATTTAAAACAGCCCTTTTGTCACCAGAGCAGGACCACAGTATACCCAGTGAGACAGGAATGTGAGCATTTTCCTCATTGAAAAGGAATAAACTAATGGCTAAGG
Source organism: Psittacus erithacus (assembly GCA_009867235.2). Lineage (NCBI taxonomy): Eukaryota > Metazoa > Chordata > Aves > Psittaciformes > Psittacidae > Psittacus > Psittacus erithacus. The sequence goes on from WYDI02039169.1 coordinate 69,429, forward strand.
TCATTACCAAGTAACATTCTGTGCACTAAAGAGAAAAAAAAAAAAAAAAGTAGTATTTTTCTTTCAGTAATATTCTCACAAGATATATCCTTATAGAAACTGAATTAAAACTGCACAAACACCCCAGTTTCATGATCGCACTTTTTGAATCATGACTGAACAATCTCAAAAGGTGCCTACATAGCTTTCTTCCCTTGCTAAATATGCTCAGAGAGCACACTTCAAATGCTGGAGAAACAAAGCCTCACACACTTTCTGTTCCAGTTCCATGCCTTGGACATCAACCAGCAAGGCTCATAGAAGTAATTGTGTTCACTCCAGAATGGAGGAAGCTCTTTGCAACTGGCCACTGTATTCTCAGCCCCCTGAATATATATATATATATATATAAACACACAACTTCACACACTTACTTACATAAAGTATCTTACCAGAACAACTTCCACCTGGAAGAGTTAAAAAGTTTCTGGTGAAAAGTAGGGGAAGCTGCAGTTTTAGAAGATGTTACCAGATTTATTTATTTATTTATTTTTAATCTGTGCAAAACAACTTTTCCCATTGTTCTCAAAACACGCTTAAGTTTTTAAAGCTTCAGCCTGAGGGAGAAATCTAACATGGTATTTGGCAAAATCAGCAGCACAGGAAAATAGAAGTTCTTAATATGAAACATCAGGCACCTTTAACAAAAGATATTACCACAAGTAATTTTTGCAGCAGGACTGCTGCACTCAAAAAAGCCTTCCTAGCCCTGTTGTGCCCCAGCTGATATCCTGTCAACACTGCAGCACAAACAAGAAAGTAAAATAAAACTGTAAATTAAAAGAGAGAAATAGGAGAAGAGTAACATTATGCCAGTTCAGAGACAGAAAACTTAAGAGGAAGTTCACAGAACCCAAAACCTGGTAGTACCCTCTTCCATGAGCAACAGTATCCCGTAACATTTTCAACAGGTAAGTAGCACATTTTGAAGATAAGCCCAGCAGACCAGGAGCCAAAGGCTTTTGTTTTAACAAGTTTGAGAATACACTGCTTCTGACAAGTTCCCCTTAATTTGCTTTTAACACCTGAACACTACAGCATCTTAAGTTTAAACATACAGTTTAAGAAAAAAAAAAACAACACACAACAAACAAAACAACCAACAAAGAATTGAGTTCTACTTACTGAAAATAGGAATGCAACCACAGCTGTTTCTGCGCTGTCTGTATACTGTATGGAAGCGAGCCACCAGCTTCAGGAAAAAATAGAACATGTATATTTGTTTTCTGAAAGACATTCTAAAAGCAGCAAGAATCCTGGGAAGTAAGCTACCTGTATTATCCTCATGACTTACTTTCACAAAATGGTTCCAATATTCCAGTAGTATAAAATGGTATATAGTTGTTTGGGTTTTTTCCTGTTTGGGGTTTTTTCTCTACCCTATAATTTACCAAGTTTCTAAACACTAAGTAGCAGATTTATACTAGTAAGAAAAGAAACTACACATGCTATAGAATTGAGTCCTCTTAGAAGACAGACATTTATGGGTAATTTTTTATGATACAACTTGATATAAACAGATTAGAATAATTACCCATACAAGCTAGAGGGAATAAAACAAGCAACTTTCAGAAAAAGACAGACTACCAAACAACATTCTTTTAAAAAGCAAGAACTTCTAGTGAAATTTTATTTGTATTGATTTGGTCTCTTGCTAATGCAGGTTGTAATTTCTTGAAATGGATTCAACAAAAAAGAATCAGCAATCTTGATTATACTGAATATTAGTGTCGTGTATTAGAAACAAACTAAATACAAAACCTACTGCATTCAGCCTGTCCTAGAAGACACCAAAAGGACCTGTTAACAAAAGCTTTACTACTCTCAAAAATTCATTACCTGCAGGTGTCTATGGAGCTGTTCATTTGCACTAATACAGAATTAGGTAATTCACCAAGTTATTCCACAATATGAAAGAAATGAAATTAAGGAGCCATTGTGCAGACTGCACCTCTGACTTTCAAGAGTTATCAACTTTGCTAAACAGATGGTATAGACAACCAGACATATTTCAAAAGGCTCTTGTGAGAATCATAGATACCTAAAAACTCACTGGCTGCAGTTTCTATATATGTCCCAGCACTGCTCAATTCAGAGGAAAAAGAACTGAAAGCACTGCTTTTCAGGGTGTTCAAATTACACCAACTGTTAGAAGAGTTCAACAGGTACTCCATATTACACAGGAGCATAGGCATCCAGCTTGGAACAGCAACACCTGTATGGATTCAACAGTGCCAAAGAATGACTGAATTGTTGAAGTTGAAAGCACCCAACAGAGATCATATAGAATAACTCCCTGCTCAAAGCAGGGCTGAACTGAGCACGTTGTTCAATACAGTGTCCTGGCAGGTTTTGAGTATCTCCAAGAAGAGAAGCTACAAACTCTGAGCAACCTGTTCCATTTAAACATCAGAAAACACTTTTGTTGTAAAGATACACTGGAATCTCCTGTATCTCAATTTGTTTCCATTACCTCTTGTTCTTTCACTGGTCACCATGCAAAGAATCTGCCTCTACTTTGCATCCTTTTATCAGGTACTTATACACATTGATAAAGTCTCCCAGTAAATTTCTCTTTGCCAGGCTGAGGAATTATCCAGTGCTCTCAGCCTCTCCTTGTGTGACAAATGTTCTAACCCTGTATCTTTGTGGCCTTTTGCTTGACTCGATTCAGTATGTTCGAGTCTGTCTTGTACTGGGAAGCCACCAGCTGGACTCCAGATGTGGTCTCACCAGTGCTAAATAGAGGTCCTGCACCTGGGTCAGGGCAATCCCAAGCACAGATACAGGTTGGGTGGAGAATGGATTCAGAGCTGCCCTGAGGAGAGGGACTTAAGGATGTTGATTGACAGGAAGCTCATTATGAGCCAGCAGTGTGCACTCGCAGCCCAGAAAGCTAACTGTATCCTGGGCTGCAAAATCAGCGTGATCAGAGAGGCGATTCTCCTCCTCTATTCTGCTCTGGTGAGAACCCACCTGCAGTACTATGTTCAGTTCTGGGGCCCCCAATATAAGGAGGAAAGATGTGGAACTGTTGGAACAAATCCAGAGGAAGACCACAAAGATAATCAAAGGGCTGGAGCACCTTTCCTATGAGGAAAGGCTGAGAGAGTTGGGCTTGTCTCCCAAGCTGTCTCTTCTCCAGGCTGAACCTTAGAGTAGCCTTCCAACACATAAAGGGAGTCTCCAAGAAAGCTGAAGAGGGACTTTACCAAAAATATGTAGGGACAGGACAAAGGGGAATGGCTGAAAGACTGTAGATTTAGATTAGATATTAGGAAGAAATTCTTTATTGTGAGAATGGTGATGCACTGGAACAGGTTACCCAAAGAAGTTGTGGCTGTCATATCCCCGGAAGTTTTCAAGGCTAGGCTGGATGGGGCTTTGAGCAACCTGGTCTAGTGAAGGGGGGTTGGAACTAGCTGATTTTTAAGGTCCTTTCCAACCCAAACCATTCTAAGATTCTATGATTGACATCAGACAGCTCCTTTATCATGTATTGGTGTAACCCATGTTAAGTGCTTGCTTCTGAGAAACAGAAGCTTCACTGCACCAGAATACTAAAGCTGCTCTCCTCCTTCAGATTGGCTAAGGCTATGTTTTCTATACAAAATATTGACTTCATGAGCACAAACATGGGAAGACTGAACAGAACAATTGCATGTTACAATATTAACAAAGTGACTAACAGTAGAGAAACATCTTATTTTCCATTGAGTCTGATGTGTAGGACGACATTGCAAAGAAAGAGACAAGGAGAACATGGCACACTCAATCCTGAACTTTCTGTCAAAGCAGAAGGATGACTGTAGTTAGAACACTGAGAACGAGCAAATTTTTCTTCTATGCAATGACATAAGAACATGGCTGTACAGCAAATATTATGTATCCATGCCCACAAAGCTTTTTCGACTCAATCAAAATGAGAGGTGGAGTCAGAGCCCCATTAAGACTAATAAAAAGATTCTACTGCCATCTATTCTACCAAGCTGTCATTTTGTTGAGAACTTCAGGTTCATTCAACATCAGAGAAGTGATTTTGCAGAACTTTATGACCACTTGCTTACCAGGATAGCCTTCCAGACTTTGCCTCACATTGTTCACAGTAGGATAAACCTTCATGGAGGAGAAAGAAAATAAAGCAGTTTTAATAACACAGCTCTAAATACACAAGGTACCAATTTTCAAACAAAAACCACCTTAACAGAAAACTTAGTTGAGAAAAAAAATGCTACAAGATTTATTTTCCAGAATGAATAAAATTACACTGCAACTTAAACCTAGTTGTGTACCAGTAACAAGAAGTCTTTAATATTTTAACTGTCTTGCAGAGTTTACCAAAATTAGCGAGCAAGTCTCAAACAGTCTTGCTTCAACCCTTTCCACAGTGGTCAACATTATTTTGAGATTTTAGACTCACAGCTCAAATGTTTGACAATATTTTCTCCTTAATGTAACAATCTTCTGCTCCTCCTCTGAACTGTGCTAATAACCAAATAACCAGGTTAGAGAATAATTTGGTTTAGGTATTAATCACTCAGGGTTCAGTTACATCTCAGTAGCAGAAACAGCTGCATCTACAAAACTCAGACAAACTACGAAATAAGAATATAACGCTGATTATATACGCTCTAATGTCACAGATGGAAAATATAGTGTATTTTATACTATAGGTGGCATTCTTATGATTTCAGGATGAAAACTACATTAATGTCTTTCAAAAGTTAAAAGCAAACCAGTGACTAAGACTAAAACAACAAATGAATAAATATTAAATAAAGGTCACTAGCATCTGAAAGACATACCAAATGAAGTGGAACATCACATTTAAGACTCATCACACTTCTGCCTGCAGCCACCAGGCTCTCCTGGAACTCCGAGCACAGCCATTTGGACCCATCAGCTCCCATTGAACCAATGCTTGAGAACTGTCCAACAACAGGCCAGGATTCCTGTGCTGGTATTGGCAAAGCATGCTCTTTCAAAAGCTAGTGATGGAAATTAAAACATTGTTAAAACTTCAGCAGGCAAAGAATACCTTAATTAGTGGTTTAATATCACTTGTTATTTAATCCTCTATTAAATCATCTACAACTCACTCCTGACAGGGATTAACATTCACACTATCATTTTAACTTCGCAATAAACAGTCAGGCTGTCCAAATAAACCCACTGTTCCTTCAAGAGAAGATCAAACATCATAAGTTTTATCCAAAAGGGACCAAAGCCAGCCATTAAATGATGGCTAAAAAGAATGCTAGCAGCTCTTCCTAAAAACATCAAACATCAGCTTTAGAAGCCACAATAAATTAAACAACAATCTTTTCATAATTGGTGGCTGCTGGCCATAAAATTCCTCTCATATCCTGAAGCCCAACTACAATAAATGCCTGCATCAAGAAGGGAAAAAAAGAACAATTTAAGAGAAAATTGAAATAATGCTTTTAGAGGAGTTTGTTAGCTGTGAATGGAATTTAAAGTCACATTAAAAACAGATGGATATAGACACATACTAGATTTACCTTTTCCACCCCCCTCTAGAGAGAGCACATAACTAAATGGCTTCAGTCATCAGTGTACAATTACCAGGTCTATCTGCATTGTCACTAAAATAATCTTTTTATCTCAGAAACTTTTGCTTTTACAAGATTTTTCTGGTTTATTTTGTTTCCACTGTTATACTAGGCAAAAATATGTTGGTATGCTCCCCCCAAGTTTATCTCTAGCCAGCCTAATTTTCTCTCTTCCCCATTTCAAATCAAGTTTAAAGCTCTTTCAATGAGCCCTGCTCACTCCTGTGCAAAGACCCTTTTTCTATCCTTTGAGATAGGCGTACCCAATCCATTACCAGCAGGCCTGCTGTCATGACAAACAAACCCCAACTTAGAAGCATAGCAGAACAAAACTTAAAAACTGACTGAATTGATGACATGTGCAAACTGGTTTTTAATTTGATGGCTTTTTGCCAGGTCGTTAAGGACTATTACAGTTCCTTCTTCACTAACATTTAAGTAAAGAAAATAAGCCTTTTTCCCTATGTGCAGGAAAGTCTCTATCAATGTATCTTTCTTCAGCAAGTGCCTTTGAAGGCAGCTATATTTGGTTCCCAGTCACAGAAGACTGGATTTTGATTGCGTAACACTTGTTGAAAACACCAAGAGCAGGGAGGAAGTCATCTGAGTGATGGTGACTCCTCAGATATCTACAAGCACGGGACAATTCAGACCACAAGCTGACCATGGTAATACTGCCCAAGAACATTATGTGGAAACTCTACACTGTCGTAAGTTGCAAGCTTATGTTACTGCTCATTTAAACTGTAAATGATCATAGCTGGAAAAATTGGAAGGAACTATAGAATGCTCTCCAAAATTGCATCTATAGTTAAAATATTAGCAAAAAAGGTTACAGTTTTGGTACCTTTCTCAGCCTAAGATGACCCCACTTTTCTTTATCACTACCTTGATATCGTCCAGGGGTAGAACCAAGCAGATATACTCTAGAAACAAAAAGAAGAAAAAAACCAAAACATCACAACAACATTTGCAGTTCTGGAGTATTCTGGTTTGTTAAAGTACTTCAGGTATTCAAGTGAAACCTATCAGCAATGTTGAATATATATGGGCAACCAGAAATGTTTAGCCTTCCACACTTAAAATTTACAGTATAACAAAAAGTAGATTTGTTACAGCCAATCTACTGCTACATCCAAATCAGCAGATTTGAGTACAAGTTTTCATTTGGGCACCTAATAGTTCAGATGCAAAGTACAGCTTTCTTAACTGCCTTCCTAATAATGCTTTAGTAACCTGCTTGACTTGGCCCTGAAAACAGTGGATAGACCTGCAGAGTCACAAAACCAGGGATGCTTTAAGAAGCTTTCCTTACTGCATCTCACACATAGCTCTATCCACAAATTATGTCCCCTGCATATTTTACAAGGCAAGGAACTGATCCTTAACCCAGTAAGTGACTCTTCCCTAACCCATATATAAATTCATACCAGCTAGGGCTCAGTCAACCTGTACAAGCTCATTCAGTGACAGCATGAATAAGATCAGCAGCTCAGGCTGTTAGCTCACCCAGCTATAGGGTACAAACTTTTTTACCCCCACCAAATCAAGGAAAAAAAAAAAAAAAGGAAAAAGAGCACTTTTTTTACTGTATTAAACTAGATCAGGTGCCAGTCTTTTTCCACCACAGTTCATGACCATTTTCAGGTTTTTTCCAACTAATTTTTGCCAGCTTATAAAGCTGCTATTAAGCAACCAAGAAGATTCACACTTTCTGAAGTAAATACAATGTTTCTGTAGAAATGCAAGATTTATCTATTAGAGAAAATAATTAAGGATGCTTAATTTACAAGTAATACAGGCAATGTGATACTGAGAAGACTGTTTCAAGACAAAGTATATTATTATTTACTGTAACATTGCCTACCAGACACAATTTATGCCTGTAACAGGCAAAGTTATACATATGTACTTTCAGCTACCTTCTGTCAAGTTACTGCTGAGACACTTTTTATTCCTTTAAAATGTATGTTCAGAAAACAAGTGCATGTATGTTTATGTAAACATAAAATATGTTTAGAAAACAATTCAACATAATCTGCATAACATAGCTATAAAAAGCTTTCAAGATTAGATCATGTTTGAACGTTTAAGTCTGAAACAGGGTAAGCTGGTAAAAAAAGCATGCAAGTTATTATAAGCATAAGCTAACATACCTTGTCTCTGATAAATCATGTTCTTGAATCAGATCTATCCATTCCTTGAGTGTAGGAGAATTGTAAGCCATCAAGTAACTTATTAGGTCAGATTTAAAATTAGTTTCAGATTCACCAGCAGAACCTCTTGTACCCTGAGGTAACCTTGGATATAAAGGGCTTAACCATATTCTAAAAACAAAGCCACAAAAACAAAGGACACCACACTAATACACAGTTTTAGTAGGGTCATTAAAGCATATTTGAAGGTCCTAAATGAATACTAGAGAGATCTATTGTGACAGTAACTATAAAGCAACTTGCCTTTACAAAGCTCTCAAGTCTTACACTCAAGACCATAAAACTAATACTTTCAAATGAAAACAACAATCTCAACACATTTATCCATGCATATAATTACAGCTGTCACCACTGATAAAAAGCTCAGGCTTAGACTTACCAACCAGTAGTCCTTTCACCAAGATTTTCTACATGATTAAAACACTGCAAGCTCTGCATAGCTTGAAGAGGAGCCCACAATGATAATCTGCCTCTCAAAAAAATCCCACCTCAGTGAAATAGGGTGGGATAAATCGGTAAAATACACAGGGGAAAGCATATAGCATTCCTTTCCAGTCACACATTATTGATGACATGGAAACCAAAGGTTCTGCACTGCCAACTTTACAATGTGTTGACACTATCCTTTGTAATTCAGAAGCCTATAAAACAGAGAAGCCAGTGAGCCATCATATTGGTAATATTGCTTGTGTATTAACAGGCAGTGTGCAAAAGCTAAAGAGAAAAATCTTTCCAAGTTTGACAAGTAGGACAACTTGTTAAGCATCCAAATAGATTTTTTCATGCCTTCTTGGCTTTCTGAAAAGCAAACTACCGAAAGACACTAAAGGCATCCCTAAGTAAAAGATTTAAAGACCAAAAATATCAGTGGTTATAATTTTGCCACTCAAAAACCTATGAGAGCTTGCCTCAGACAAGTAAAAAGCCTCGAAACTTTGCTACATTTAATGGCAGTAAAAATGGATGTCAAGGCAACAGTATTTTCAGTTAGTTTAATGGAGTAATCTTATACCCTGAGTTACTGTGGAGATTAACACACAAAAAATAAAGTTTCTGTAAAAACAGCCAAGAAAAGAGGTTGATGGGCATTATATGAACTTGTCACTTGGTCCTATTTTTGTGCTTTAAACAAAACTATATCCCAAGCTGGCTGCTAAGTTTAAAAGCTTCTACCAAATAAAAACAGGAAGAAAATTCTTCCAAAGAAAGTATACTATATGAACAGGAACAAATGGTGCCCACCATTTATCAGGTTACATTCTGGATACAGTCACAGCAGACACCTGTACACTCACACTGTTCTTGCAGTATTAATGTCATTTTTAAATAGCTGCTTCAGATTTGTATGAAGAATAGTTTACAGCTAGGCAGTTTTGTTCATAAAGAGACAGCACTGTATAATAAAAGATCTTAAATCAGGTAGCAGACAGGTCAGGACAATTTTGCTTACGGTAGAAAGCAAGGAGAGCTCAGGCTCAGACAACTACCACCATTCTGAGCCTGATTTTATCTTTTTTTTTTTGTCAGTATAGCTCTATTTTAGGAGTGTAAAACTTGTAGCACTAGGATCATCTGACCTGGTGTCCTGTCTCCAGCAGCAGATACCTACAAAAAGTATTAAAGAAAGCATGCACCTGCCAGAGATTATCGCTTACCCCTGCGTTTTCTGATGCCAGTCATCAGCAATAAGATTGGATGTATGTATCACAACTCGAAGACCTTCTTCATATAACAATAACATCATTTTCCTTTAAAGAAAAAAAAAGGTACAGAAATCTGTCTATTTTAAGTACACAGAGTAGGAGAAATTAACAATTCATGAAAATGCTCCAAGATAATTATTTTCAAAACATAGTGCAAACACTCAGACTTCAATCCATGTGCATGCCAAGCTCATATGGCAGGCAGACTATCCACAGTACAGCTTAACATCTCATGCAACTGATTTCCGAAAGCAAAAGATGAATATTTGCAGAACACTTTCTGTATTTGCCATGTTTTTCAGATAAATTTATTCTTTCGCAGGAAGTTTAAAAAAGAAAAGAAAATAAATAAGGAAGACTAAAAGGCCCTCTCTGACTGCTGACTTTATTAAAACCTAATTCTTTTCTCAGACTCCCAACTTCTACTATAAAGGAATCTATGTACATAACTAATCACTGGGATGGCAAAAAAAGCTATTTATCTACCATAAACTCAGAAATTTCTATGAAACTCAGTTTTATGGCTTGAAAATAAATTGCAGATAAATGGAATAAGATACACAGAGGATATGAAAGATACTGTTTTAAAGTTTCATGATTATGTATTAGGTCTTCAGAATAAGTTTATATGTTTATAACAGTAATAAAGTATTTATAGGATAGGAAGATAGATTAAGACAGTAGTTATTAGTCCAGTCACAATATTTGCATGTACCAACTCTGTGGTCATCTTTAGAAATGGAGATTTCTGCATCATGTCTGTTACTTACGTATGGTGAGTTCCAAATGCAATATCCAGTTTGGCCTATAAAAATAAAAAAGCTGATCATTGTAAATTCCTATTGTGCACTCCTATATGCAAGAATGTTAAAGGAGGAGGCGCTGCTTCATTTTGTTTCATTTCACTGCTCTCTAGTGGAGAGATCACAAAAGACATTATTTTTCCCCTTAACACCTTTAAATATACTCTAATTTCTAGAAGCTAAGTCTTTAAATGGCAATGCAACTATTGGAACTGCTCCAGCAGAATTTCTGGTCTCCTACAAGCAGTATTTTTGCAAACAGTCAGCTTTGCTGGTTCCTGTTCAACACAGTGTCCAGCAGGAACTTCAGCAATATGCCCTTGCAGCAAAGATGACTAACAATGTCCTGGGCTGCATTAGGAGTGTTACGAGCAGTTCAAGGAAGGTGATCCTTCCTCTCTATTCAGCATTGGTGAGGTCACACATGCAGTACTGGGTCCATCTCTGGACCCCCCACTAAAGAAAAAACATAGCCACACTGCAGAATGTGTAAGTACCTTAAGGGTATAAATACCTGAAGGGAGGGTACAAAGAAGAGGAAACCAGGTTCTTTTCAGCAATGCCCAGCGACAGGACCAGAGGCAACAAGTATAAACACAGGAGACTACCTCTGAACATCAAGACACACTTTTACTGTCAGGGTGACTGATCAGTCGCATGGGTTGCCCAGAGAGGTTATTGAGTCTCCATCCTTATGGATATTCAAAGCATATATGGACATTGCCCTGGACAACTGGATCTATGTGACCCTGCTTGAGCAGAAGAGTTGGACCAGTTGACCTCCAACTTCCCTTCCAACCTCAACTATCCTGCAACTCTAAAGCACAGATGACTGTTACAAGCAGCTCAATGGCTAACATCGCAAAAAAACCAAAACCAGGCAATTTATTTTTATTTTTTAATTAGCACTTTGCTTTTAAAGAGTATTTACAGCACAATTTCTAGGTAAAGAATGAAACATGAATTACAGGCGTTAAGAATGTACTTTTAGCCAGTGATGGCTCCACCATTACTCCTAGTGGGAGTGTGGAGGATGAGATTAAAATACTTACATTTCATTTTGGGTTACCAACATAATGGTATGCATGTAGACTACCAGAAGAATACTCAAATAGGAAAGCCATCACAAATGCCATTTTCCCCTCCTACTTGCTACTAAATACACTGACAAATTTATCATATGGGACATACCACATTCAAATTCTTGCTGTGTGAAAAGGAAACGTTATATGCAAAACCATGAATTTATTGTTCACACATTTGAAATCTTAATCCAAAATCACTGCTTCCCCACAACTTGGCACAAACACCTGATTAGTATAGCACACAGCAGCCCAGAAATCCTGGCCTTGAAAACTCACTACGCTTGGCATCAATACAGTGATCTCTAGGAAGCTTAGTTACAAGACTGCCTGAGAAGGAAAAAAGGAAGAAAATCCCAAGATCATTCTCCTTATAACAAAGAATAAAATATACCCATGATCAGTAACATACTCTACCCAAAAAAAAAATCCTGAAATGCTGGCAAGAAGCCATAACCACATTCCTCCTCAAGACCAAAGCTAGTAACTTCATGACTCAGGGACAGCGAAAGTGTGAGCATAACATCACAGAAACTGCTACGTGCCAGGAAGTGTGCTACTTTAACAGTATTATGGAAACTACTTGTAACAGCATTTTTTTTTCCTGCAAATGACATTTGGACAATAATAGTTCTTTGATGAGACTTAAGATTACAGCAACACTAGGACTAAGTTCCACATTTCATACAAAAAGTGCTTCCTCTTCAGAGATTACAAGAGTTCGAGTGTAACATGTTTGTGAAGAACGTTTGCAGCTCATCTGTTGAGCTCTGTAACATTTTTGTAGGCAGTTGTTCTGTGTAAAACTTTTGTGGATGACAGTCTACCACAACCACATGACACCAGGAACATAGTTATGCTCCTATGGTCCTAGTAAGTATACTCCTTAAAACATAACAATAAATTCTTGACTTCCCATATCGACTGTGTGTCACTTCATCTATTACAAGATTTCAAGCGCAATAGAAGACTTAATCTCAATGAAAGGATGACACAATTGCTAATTACCTGACAAAAGCTGATGTTCTCATAAGGGCGTGCTTGTGCAAGCAATTCAGCTTTGGATTCTCTCTTTTCACCATGAACTATCAACAATGGCTTCTTTCTTAAATAAAAGGAGATTACTGTTAACATGTCAATTAGTAAGCAGCCTAAACCATTCCATGTAGCTATGACTTCTGGCCCCTAAATCTGACAGCCCAGCAGGAAGGAAAAAAAAAATAAAAAAATTACATACGTGCTTTATTAACTGAAAAAGCAGTAACTACAATAGAACCCTTAAGAGAAAGACACTAGAAAACTTGGTGGGGGGAGGGGGACAAAAAAAAAATCCCTCTTGTCTGTGTAACTGGAAACAGACAAATAAAACTCTTGGAAATACTGATATAGAGAATGTGCACTAGAACAATTTAATCATTGTTACCTTACAGAGACAATGGGAAGAATGAGAGGGAAAAAGAGGGGGCCAAGTCTATCCTGGCAGCACTTTTATGTTCACTTCCTAATACTCTGGTTCTACCGCATTTCTAGTAAAATGTGAGTAAAGGAGAGAAAACCATATGCCATACACTCACTTCATCTGCAGCAGGTTCCAACTGTCAGAAAGCAAACATAAGAATTGCTTTCATGACCAATATCCAGCAACTCCAACCACACCTATCCATGACATCATCCTGATCATTTCTGCATATCTTTCTTGTGCCCTTTCTACATTCTCTCCCTTCTCTTGCATTACCTTGCTCTTGGCTCAGTAAAGTGTATAGCAAAAAGCTGCTTGTTCTGTCTTTGTAGGTCATCTACAGCATTGCCATCTTAGCCCACAATAGGGCCTCCTAAGTGTTAATTAATAAAAATCAGAAGCCAGCCATAGTGAACTGTGAACATTTAACAGTCCTGAAAAAAGGCAAGAAATCTGTTAACAGAGAGCTATGACTGTGAAATAAGCATACAAGGAAAACCAAGAGTTTACACATACACAATTTTCAACTGCAAACAAGTATTTATCCTTCATTTATGATGAACCGACTACATGAACAGAATGTTTTGGAAAGTGTCATTTCATCTTTGTAAAATAAACATACCTGAATTCCTGTGGGTACTGTCTCACAAGCCAGGCCACATCTATGCAGTAGTTAAACTTGTTCATAAGAAAAAGAAAACAGATTCATTACAAAGAAAAACCATAGTTTGTTAGCACAATTAACTACAGCAAAAAACCTTTCTACTTAAAATCATCACTCAATACCACTTACATCATACACAGCATGTTCCAAAACCATCTTAATTTCCCATGCTTTCTTCCACGTCTCAACTCAAGAATGAATTTAAGTATTAAGCGTTCAAAAAACTTAGCATGCAGAGAAAAAAAAAACCAATCACATACACATAATGCAAAAAGCTTTAGTTCAAGAACCATCTTTGCCATGTGCTTATTCCATGAATGATAGCAAAACCTGCTACACAATAACAAAAATATACCTAGATTGCAAGGTTTAAAAAAAACAAAACAAAACAAAAAAACCAACCAAACAACAAAAAAACCCAACAAACAAACAAAACCCCATTTATCTGCCCATAAATGCACATTTTCAGTTGCACATTCCCCAAAATCTGGAGAGAAGCACTCTTACAACAGTCTGAATTCTATGCAGAACATGGGATGATTTTTGTATTTTCATAAATTGCTGTACAGTTGAAAACACAGAATTTCCTCTCTATTTTAAATGAGGTTCCTTGCTAATAACAACAAAGCACAAACATGGATTATCAAGCTTATTGTCAATAAAGTGAAATCAGCTAGTGAAATCAATCTGGCAATCAGGAAACTCACCTGAGCAGAAGAAACCAGAGTCCCAAAAAGAGGAGACAAGATATCTATTAAAAATATTAAAATATCATTGAGTAAAATAGGTTCAAGTAAACATTTTGTATCTTTAACAGTTCTGACCACTACCACAAGCGTCAGTTTGTTGACAGACTAGGTGAAGTTTTAACAGAGACATTCACAATTAAGTTTATTGTTCTGAATATTCAAGTCACTGATTCTCCTGTGAAAACCCTTATGGTTTTCTGTTTATAAAAAGCATTAATCCTCTCAAAAGTACAAAACAAACTTTAAAAACTCATTAGGAGAAAGACCAAGATCATATGAAGAAAGGAACAAACAACTCTCTCTCCTATAGAGATGGCTTGAAGAACTGTGTAAAAGCAGTAAGAGCATAGTTAATGCTTAAAGACTTACCTGTTGCAGACTGATTGTAGGACACGTGTATCCTTCATGCAACACAAAACTAATCTGACTGAGGATTTATAACCTCAATAACTGAAGCACAGCAGCAACTTTAAAACATCACCTACAAACACTTTATGGGATAGACAAAGCATTTCATGCCCTATATCTACAGAAATCTGGCTTTGCAGGTTAAACAAAAAAACTCACCCCTTCATAAGCTCAACTAATCACCTATCTGGACAACTACTCCTAAAAAAGAACAGGCCAAAAGCCACAATAAATTCACAAAGCATATAAAGACACACAGCAGCAAAGCAACTGAGATCTCTGACATCAGGATGCAATCAATAATCAATGTTCATAGGGAGCACATAATCTTGAGGAAAAGCTACAATCTAATTGTACAGGTCTTCAGCCATTCATTGTCCTTCAAACGACTAGAAATTTTTGTGCCTCATTTTACTGTATCTCTGTGCATAAATCTCTTATTAATGTTTGTTTCCAATTCTGTTTTGTGATGTATGACATTTCATTTCTGAATGAGGAGATGTTTACAGGTGCACAGAGCTGTTGCCCCTTACATTAAACTACAACTGCATAGCATTCCTGAAACATCAGTATAGTACACCAAAGACTTCACTCCATCATGACTTACACTCATTTCTAATCGAATTGAAATGGGCCCATGAATCCCAGTGGCAGGACTTCTGAAGTACTACTTTGTATGGCATCATACAAAGAGAATACAATCACCACTCGCCAATCGAGCAGAGAGAGCTAGCCCTTCTGGGTATCTCCCGGTTCACATCCTGGACATGACGTGCTATGGTATGGAATACCTCTTTGGCCAGCTTGGGTCAGGTGT